>JAODOY010084284.1:0-14448 GCA_025399855.1 Forbesichthys papilliferus
AACCCCCCCCCCCCCCCCCCCACACACACACACACACACACACTCTTCATGCTAGCCTGATTGATTTCTATTGTTCAGCGTTTTCTCCTGCAACGGACCCGAATAAGAAGCAGTAATTGAAAACAGATCAAACTGTGAAATAGGAGCCATTCTACCCATCCACTTTTGACGCCATAAAAGAGAGAAAATGTTCTTTCTCTCTCTCTCTCTCTCTCTCCCCCTCCCCACCCCTCTCTCTCCCTTCTCTCTCGGGGCGTGCGAGGCAGACCTGACTGGTAGAGAGAGGGCTTCAGCTAGTACTTTTTCAATTACAGGAACGTCTAGAATGATCAGAAGAACCGGTCCAGCCTCAGCAGAGAGGGGAGAGAGAGAGGGCGGATGTTCCTCGACGCTCCGTGTTCTTTGGTTGTTTGAGGCAGGGAGGGGGTGCGGTGGGGGACGGGGGGGCGTGAAAACAGGTGAGGCAGGCTTGGCGAACCGCGCGATAATGTGTTTGGATTGATTCATAGCCGTCATGCGTCATGTGACATCCGACTACTCACATTTAGCCAAACTGTATTAACAAACTGTCCCAGTTGAAATGCTTCTGAAGTCGGTTGCCAAGGAAACGTAGTGAAGCTAGAAGTAGCGAGCGTAGCAACCAGAACATGTAGGCCGTAACGCTAACGCTTTAAAGAAGTTAATGAATGCATTAATGAAGGTATTGCGTTTGCTAGCTTGCAACGCAGACAACAACAAACTCCCAGGCGTTTGTGTGTGTGTTTGTGTGTGTGTGTGTGTGTGTGTAAGCATTCACTCTAGTCTAAAACATGTCCTCATGTCCTCATGTACCATGTCTCTCTCTCTCCTAGTTTTGCCAGCTAGCCTTCTCTTTCTAGGGAAAAAAATAATCCTAAACAAAGAAAAACATTCTCCTGTCAGCGTGGCCACTGGTGGCGCTAATCTCTTCTCCCCAGCAGATGAGGAACCTGAAAGGCATCCCAGAATGCCTTGCTCTAAATGTGTCCACGTCGAGGAAGGAAGTGTCTCTCAGTGCGTTAAGAGGCTTGTCTCCCTTCTCAATGAATGGAGTGTCGTAGATGAGATGGAGGGCCTGAAAGTGGCCAGCTTCAGGACAGGAATGTGCAACGAGGTGTTACATGGTTTATTATTCACAAGGAGAGGTGCCAGTCCTCTCTACACGTTTATTTACACTTCATATTGCTGCAGGCAGGATTAGCAGCACAAGAAACATCAGGAAGTCCTCTAAACGATATTTGAATCAGCCTATATTGTAGCAGCAAACAACTATTTTCAATGTAAATATATAGTATATATGGATACTGTAGATATATTGATTTGCATCCTGAGCAGATAGTTACACCATATTCCCTGTGTAGGTTGTAAACTGAGCTCTATTCTTTGTTTTCACAGCCGGGACAGCTGCACATGCATGTTAAAGGTATAGTCAGCTATTGCAAGCTAATTGTAAGCAACACTTTCACCAAATATCTCCTCTCATTGCGATATCTTACCGTTCTCTGTTCATCTGTGCAACAAATCTGATACTTCTACACAGTCCTGACTCCATAAACGAATTGGCGAAAAACGCTCGCTTACAACAAAGCCGTAGTACTATGCTTTGCTTGAACAGTGTTTCAATGTGCTACAGGTGCTACAGAGGGATATTGTTTTGATTTTAGCTCGAAGTTAGCAAGCGTTCGCGAGAATGACTAACCCTACTTTTATGCTTTAATGACTGATTTCAGTTTTTCCATTTATGTTAAGCATCAACCGTAGCCTACTTATCAAACAGATTTACAAGTCCTGCAAACCAGAATCGTGTAATTATGTTTCCAAATGGATTCCTCAGTGTAAGTTTAACATCCAACTTGGTGATTGATTTATGTGGTTGGTCGTTGTCACGTCATTAAAAACACCTCTCCTGTCAAGTAGGCCGTTCTTGACGCAGTTAACCAGACTTTACATAGTAAAGGCTGGCTCTGCGAGACTACCCATAGCATAAACGCCTCCAGCCCAGACAAATGTGATTGCTTCTCCTATACACACTTCATTATTCCACCACAGTCTTTTGTAATAGCTGAGCAAGTGCAATTCCAAGCGACACAGTGAGTGTGGGCAGTACCATGTAGACATTGTTCTCTAAGATGTTTGCTATCCTCTTCTAGCATATGCGCTCATATTCCTTGATTATTGTGAATATGCCGACATTCCAATATCAGATTGTCAACATTGCAAAATTGGAAATGTATTTATATTCCAGATAATTTAATAATACGAGCATTGTTCTCCAAATCACACCTTAAGGCAGTACATATCTCTGTAGGTAAAATGAATGTTCCAGTGCCCATAACCTGTTCTTTTCTGGTTTCATGAATCGAGGTGACAATCGATCACAGAAAAATAAGCTATAGGTGTGCAATAATAGTTGGCTGTTGGACTCCACTGGAGACATTGGGCACACACCTGTAGACTTCCATATGAACTCTCTGAATGACCCCTGGATCACTTTCATTGCAAATAAATATTTGAGCAACCCTACAAGAACCATAAATGAACCAAATCCAACAACTCTGCCTGCGGCAGTAGTAGTCATCTTGCGGTATCAATATTGGCCTTCGACTTCCAAAAATAGAGTTAATCGTGGAGGCATTTCAATTCTACAAGGAAACATGAGTTTTCTTTCTTTCTTTCTTTCTTTCTTTCTTTCTTTCCCTTCAATTTAAGAAATTAAAACTGTCTCTGGGGCAAGGCCCGGTTTGCAAACATGTACTCTATTTTCCTCTTTTTCCAGCCGGTTTAGGGTGGTGCAGTGACCCGGTCAAATAAGCATCATTAACATTACAAGCTACATTCAAGTAGAGACCGAAAGTCTGACCCTGACTGGCACTGAATATGGTATTTGAGGCGTGCATGTGTCCAATTGTATTCACATACTGTGTAGAGTGCATTGCAAATGCCCCTTTGAGGAAAGCACGTTAGCATCATTAATACACATGCCAATTATTTTCCAAAACTTCAAAACAAGAAAATGCTTCAAAAGGGGAATTACACAAAACAAGGACACACTGCAGTCACAGCCCTGGTCTTCATGTCTCTCCTGGAGGGATACCGTCATCATTGTTTATCTGTCTAACCTCTCCAATAAACATGTGACTGTAATTGAGTATAATTATATTCCCTTTTGCCGGTGGTTCTCTATTTTGAGCACAATTGTTTCCACTCATGTGAAAGTACACGCTGTTGAGTTGACATTATGACAGCAGGGATATAAATCCATCTTTCCTGTAGCTAGTAGTTGTCCATGAGCTGAAGGATGTTTACACATGCGCGCGTGTCAAATAACGCTATAGCTGTACATCTATGAATGATGTTAAAGGGGTATTCATTCATCGATAGCTGAAGCCAATGCTCTGGAAACATTGTTCAGTCAGGACCACTATTCAAAGAGAATATTTATTTTTGAGGTATGGCTCTGTTCTAGTATAGTTACACGAGACCATCCTGATCTTGTGAGCTTCTGAGAGAGCTTGAAAATTGAGGTGTTTCACTCCGCTAAATATGTTTTCACAATATGTTTTCAACTTTTCTACCGCAGAGTGGATAACAACACACTGCTGGTTCACAGGTTCGTCCAATCACATGCAAAGTATTTTTTTGAAAGCGCCTGTCCTTTTGAAACAGTTTTGATGGACGGCTTCCCAGATGGATGTGTCTAACAGACAGCTATCTGGTGTGTCAGTGTGTTACTGTTCTGGTAGAGCAGCAAAATACCTGATCTCCCGAGCTTCAGTTTAATTTAGCTGAGTTTAGCGAGTAGCAACTGAACCTTCCAACAGCTATAGAAGCATGGTTTTTTAATCAGCTTCGTGTTTATAGCTATACGGGCGTGGTTTAGATGTGCCGACCATGGTGCTGACTGGGAAAATTACCAGATGGTTCATCCAATCAACTGCCAAGTATTTTTTTCAAAGTACAGCCATTCACAAACAGTTTCAATGTACGGCTCCCCAGATGGACTTGTGACAACAATTCCTCTGGCATGTCAAGTTACAAAAACCCCCATAACGATAAAAGGAGGAGTTGGGATGGAGGTGGGTTGCAGTCAATCAGCTGAGCAGTTTGGTCATTGAGATCAGCGGGGTCAGCTGACTGAGATCAGCCAGTGATTGAGAATATGGCCTGGTCTTGCCTTCTTGGCCTTAAAATGTCCGGTGTATGTTTCTCCAGATAGCCTCTACATTCCAGTAAAATACCCTATTTTACAAAATGGGGAGACTAGCTGTAGAGGCAAAACCATTTTTTTTTTAACCAGGCTGTAAACATATTTATTTTTACTGTAGTAAGACATTTTACAATTTTAGTCTATGGGGATTGACTGCCTTTTAGCTGCCAGCCTCAAGTGGCCATTCGATGAACTGCAGGGTTTTGCACTTCCGTGTTGTATTAATTTCTCAACACCGGCGGTTCCCGCCTGATTTGGCACAAACCGGATTGAACCAGTCCAAAACAATCAAATGGGAACAGTGAACCATTCCAGGCCAAATCGTTCAAACAAACTGTGGAATGATCAGCCCTGACGTGTAGATAGCTAACAAGCACAAGAGGAGGGGTTGGGGGGCGAGCGGGAAATGTAAAAACTAGAACGTAAAACTGTTAATTTATTATGAACCTCTCCGTCAAGGCTGACTGGTCTCCTCTCAGCTATTTCTGTCAGGCATTAATTAAACCAGTCCCACAACCACCTCGACCTCGACCGTGGCTTGTTCCGGAGGAAAACATATCAAGATACAGCTCTTCAAGAATCCAAACACGGCCAATTATGATTCCAGATATGTTGACTAGTATGTTGTAGTTGGGAGACTCTACCACGGGAGTGTTAACACGATCAATGTTCTTGGAGAGTTCCTCTTACAGATCAACAACGACTGATACATTGATTTATACACTGGACATACAGACACGGCCTGAATACAATGCAACAATTTTACTGGCCCTGTCAACACCTGAACAGCGCACATTACAGAGCGGTTTACAACAGTCGAGTGAACCCAAAGAACTACAGAAGTGCAACCGAGGAGGAATATTAAGATCCAACCAGACCCAGCTCCGCCTTAAAAATGTTTAAAAAAAAGCCTAGATGATCAGAGAATAATATTCACAAAAAACAGTATGCAGACGGTGCCTTCGAACTTTCCAGCAAAGCTTTACCGACCGAGTAGAAAATACCAAACAGTTCAGCTATTGTCAGGTGACCTCACATGGTTCTTTGTGACTGGTTTTAACTGGCTGCTCCACACTGGTTCTACACAGCACACTCAGCGCCAGAGAATTCACCGTGTTTCTGGTGACCCCCCCAGAGGCAGAGTACGGCGGAAGTTTCCATGGTAGGATTTACAATATCGCAACCAGGTGACTCCCGTGATCCTTCTCGCCTTGCACCCACTTGCCCCACACATTGCTTCTAGATGCCACGTGATTTACAGCGACCGTATCAACAATATAATGAATGACTGTGTATCTATACCACAACAGCAACGTATAAGCACAAGGAAGCGAGAAGACCTTGCTTGAATGCAGCTTTGGACAGCATTGTTTTCAGGTAGCACAGGCAAGCTAACATGGGACAGAATCCAGATTCCGTCTGCTGGTAGTCACCATGTATCTTTAGCTAGAGCCCTCTTTAAACTGTAATGTACAGCAACACATTTTTCTGTAAAAGACAGCGAGGTAGCCAATGAATAGCATCTATTTATATCCACAGAAAAAAAAACAGTATATCATATGCACACACTGAACACAAGCGTTCTCTCTTTAGTGGAGAACATAGGATAGCTTTGTGCTCTTAACGCTCTGTGTTTCCAAGGTCTTGTGCTTGTAGGCGCAATGAAAACATATCCATTAACAGGAATGTGTACTATTGTGAATTATTCAAGATTAACAATTAGTTTATTTAATCTGATAAATAAATAGATACGTTAGATTATGTTTATTATTATTATTCATATTTATTTCTGAGTTGTAACTGCACCCCAGCTCTGAGCCTGACTCCACCCACTACAACTTTAGTGGATTTGACATGCAGATCTGTTTTCATAATGCAAATATTTATAAAAACGAAAATGTTGTCAATATTAACACCAGCCTCGATGTGTCTCATCAGAGGTGTAGGACGGACGTACGGATGTCGATAACTCCCGGACATGAGTTCAAGCAGGTTGGGATTTCTGATTCATAGCCTTTTCAATGGTGACTATTTAAATATATTTTTGAATAAAATTTATTGAATTAAAGAAGAACACTCAACCGGTGTACTGTGTACCAACATATATCTGTAAACTACTCGATGACTCCATGCGCTCTAATAGCCGTCCTCCAACACTTGCATTCAGGGTCTCCCAGCATGTACAAAGACAAACATGGAGAGGACAACTGTATTATTCATTCAAAGTCTTTTGTGCTCCCTTGGGCAAAGTGTTCTCAATCTATGCAACGCAATACAAATATGTAATGAGAGCAAACCCTTGTTCACCAGACCCCACATGAGCATTACAATTTGTACAGGACAGAGCACCTTTCATAACGTGTGAGCTATTGAATAAAGAACATACCATAATAAAACATAATGATACATAATATTTATATAACGCATTTGAAATGCATTGCTCTGTCTCTTGGTTGGGGAAATACATTTGACTGCCCTGGGTCGACAGAGATCAGTGCCACCTCATTTGTACACATTAAAAGACTTAAATGTGTAGTAAGCAATGCTGCAGAAATATTGTTGACATTTGAACTCAACATCCAAACAAATTGACCTCTCGTCAATGCTTCCTCAGGAGCTCCTCATTAGACACACGGATGCCAAGGCTGAGACAGTGTTGCGTTGTGCAATCTGCACCACTTTGTTTGTGCTCCCATTTACAGCGCCACGGTTGCGTAGGAACACCAGATTATTTATCAGTGGCGGCAAGGACACACAGATTTTAACAAAGACAGTGTATTGAATTGGAACTGTTGAGTCCACCTTTAACCATAAATTGTGTTCCTTGAGCAGTAAACTATGTTAAATAATAATCTTGCACTGTGATGAGACACATCTGTGCTGGTGTTAATATTGACAAGGTTCAGGTTTATTCTCTGAACATGGCTCTACACGTCATATCTGCTCAAAATCGCCTGGAGACCTGGCTGGCATCCAACTTTACTTTGTCACCTTCTCCCGCATTATCATCTTCAAATGGTAATGTAAATGCCCGCCCCAGCTCCTTGACAATGTTTCAGCATCTTTCAATGTTGTGCAGTAAGTGGAGTCACGTTCAGAGCAGGCCGGTCAATTCTGCAGCGCGGAGCCTCGCTTACCTTGAAGACAAACATCTCTCTCCTCAGTATGGCCAGGGTGTTGAAGCCCCCGTCGCAGATGTTGGGCTTGGCGTTGGGATGCGCCGGCCGGTCGCCCGGGGGCAGCCTTGGCGGTCGGGTCTGCCTGTCTGGCTTGCGGGGGTCGGCGGGAGGGTAAGAGCGAGGGAGGGCCACGGTAGGCAAAGCCTTGGTGGGCTGGGGAATCTTGTCCGGTGGTCCTGCAGGAAGACAAAAGCAGAGGTGCGTTCGAATTTGAGGTGGAATGGTTCGTGGCTAACGCGTTTGCTGTGAACTTTGAACCTCTTGTGTAAACAGATTTTAACTGTCACCCATGGTCCAGTATACGGGTGTTCGCCGAGAACAACCTCCTCAGACCGGAAACGTTACACACTGTAAATAGTTTGCAATGTTAGCTAGCGGAATTTGAACGTACCTCAGATTGAGGTACGTTGTTGAGGTACGTGTTGTCTGAAAAGGCTCCAGGGACGTCTATGGAGTCTACTTTGACCTCTATGTGTGTGGGTAGTCTCGGGAACCCCCTAGTCTTGCTGTTCCCATAAATTCATAAATATTTGAAATATTACAATTAATTAAACTATTACTACAATTATTTCAAAATGGCACTAACATCTAATTTGCTAATTCTTTAGGGCTAGTTCCTAAATGTAATTAGCAAATAACAATTGCAAAGTAGCCCATCATCTCGTAAAAGATATATAAAAACAGGTTTTTCCAAATGTGTGCACTGCTTAATAGTTTAGCCATAAATCAGGTGAAATACTGTATATCTGAAACACCAAGATAACAAGTTATATAAGTCCATATAAGGGTCATATCATTGTCTGTCAGATAACTGTATATGGAGTTTTATAATCTGTGCAAATACAGTATGAACCACTTTCATTACTATCATTTTTAACACACCAGCCAACTGGGAACCCTGAAATGGCAAGATTGAATTTTATAAAATACAGGGCAGTAATAAAAACATAACACAGAAAAAAATAAGAACATATTAACAACAAATAAAACAAAAAATAAATGAAAAAGTGAAACAATAAGCACATCAGCACATCTGTGCATCTGTTTAGGCAGAGAATAACACAGACGAGACACGTAAAAGCCGATTCCCGCCAGAGAGCTAAAAATGCATATATGTGCTCTCGTTTAGCTTCAGTGCGGCCTGGTGAGTGAACGTCCGATCAAAGTGTCTGCGTACGTCTGAGGAAAACAGGCCAGGAAAGAACACAGGATATATAAACAGTGCGTAAAAAGAGATGGCGAGAGACACACACGCAGGGGAGAACCGTGTGGAGATGTGTGGTGATGTATGGCTACTTATGCATCTGATAGGAAGACACTGTGTACTGTAACTGTGCTGTGTTGATTAGGACCAACTCACGGCAGGGGTTGACTTCTGCATGAATGAAACAAATGTGACATGGGCCCCCCCCACAGACATAATGAGTAATGAATGTATTTAAGAACAATGCTCAAGAGAGTTACTTCCGTCGCAGGCTTCAGATATTATTTTCATATGCTGTCAACTCTCAAAAACCTATTTGTTCTGCGGAATTAGTGCCATCTGGGCGACGGTATCGTTCCCCTCTATTCACTAAAAACAGGTCCAAATACTCATTTGTTCCACAAGCTATTACCTTTTTAAACGGGCAGTGACAGCTTCTGAGGACGCCCAGCTGGTCTGGCCAGACTAGTCTAATCTGTTGTAAGGTGTGTGGTATGTATATGTTATTGTCTCTGATGTTATGTGATGTCCGTGATGCCTTGTGATTTTATGCAGCAAATCAGTTTCCCCATGGTGACAAATAAAGTTTCTATCTATCTATCTATCTATCTAGTTTGATAGTTTCATTGTAGCACGCTGCCATTAGCAGGTAGCTACATTTCTAGCATTTCTCATTTCATGTTGCTTGAGATAAACCATTATCAGCAACAGGTCAAAATATTTATTTTTATTAAAATTAGATTCCTGTGACAGCAACATTTTTCATACCCTGTTTGGCATCAACAATAAAATGAACAAGCAATATTTGTTTAACCTCTTCTCATTTATTAATTATATAACAATTCAAGTTTTATAATATAATTAAATAATGTGCAGTATTATTATTATTACTTTAAATTATGTTTTAATAAGTTGCAAGTGAAAGCATTTTGTATTTGATCACATTTATGCAGTAATTATTTATAGGAAATATATGAACAAATATATTAAGCTGAACAGAATGTTATAATTGCCTACTAATATTATTAGAAAACAAGCAAAAAAGCACACGCGCACGTGCACACACACACACATGCATGAGCTCAGACTCCATAGGTGTGGGTGGATTCGATCCTCAACATCTATTATTCGACCTCTGTACCCACAATTCCCAGTGAGACTCCCCGTCGCTGGGTCAACTGCTCAGCCACATCTGCTTTGACTGCAGAGATAAGGTATCTCAAATATACATCTCCCGCCCACTTCCACTCGCCTATCTAAAGCCCAACGGACTTCAGCACCACACCCACCAACATCTATCGACCACACCTTCCAAATGATGTAAACCTCCCCCATGCCACTTTAGTACTCATCCACCGTACGTCTGATTCCACGGTGGAGTCACTGGTGCCAGGAAGAGACGGAGACAGGAGGAGGAAGAAAAAACCGTGCCGTGAGCTAGCATCAACTTTCAAACAGCTGACCTCTTAGTCAAGAGAGAGCAAGGTGTTTGTTTGTTTGTCTAATCACGTTTGTAAGCGTGTCATACTTGCCACTGCAGGCAAGTCAGCTTAGAAGGGTGTGAATGGATTTAGTCAAACTGTCAACTGACAAATAGCACGGTAGGCCGACTCAATCAAAGGAGGTTTATTCTAGTGCAAAAACTAATTCTGACACCTTTAAACAAAAAAAAACCTTGAGTGAGACTTGAACATTCGTTTTGTCCCTTGGACACAAGAACACGAAAACATTTACATTCTGGGCATAAGGGCATTGCATTTATTAGCAACAGCTTATTTTCATCACAAATCATAGCTTTAGAGAATAGCCTATATAAGGGAGGAATTATATGATTAAAAAAGTAATCTCAGTACTATTAAGCATCATTTAGACATCATTTAGACTTCAAGGTTATACAAGATCAGTCCGGGGGAGGGGGGTTTAGAGCCTTACCGTAAATCTTCTGGATTCCCAGCAAGTCGTCCAGCGGCAGCTTGAAGTTCTCCGTGTCCATGTACTGATAGAAGGGGGCCATGATGGCCGTGGGGTCGTTGGAGTGCTCCAGGCCTAGCGCATGCCCCAGTTCGTGGACCGCCACCAGGAACAAGTCGTTGCCTGGCGACAAGGAGGGATGGTAGGGAAAGGAAGGAGTGTCATCAATAACCGGCGCGCAGGGTTATATTGCGAAACATCAGGTGTAACGCTCCCTTTAACTCTGAAAGTGTGTGTGTATTATATACTGTATATACAGTATATAATACACACACACGCTGTCAAAGCTAGAGAACGTTATGTGTACATAAAATACACATAATAAACTAAAATATATTGATATATATAGTGATATTGTACATGAAACCTGTAAATACAGCATTATCTAGCAGGGACACAGTCACTGCTTGCAGCCAATGCACATGGCACACACACACAAACACAAACACACACACACACACACACACACACACACACACACACACACAAACACACACCCACACACACACGCACACGCACACGCACACGCACACGCACACACAAACACAAACACAAACACAAACACACACACACACACACACCCCAGCAGTGCATTCTCCTCAGAGACCATGAAAATCCCAATGGTCTGTAATTAGCCTCTGGCTGTGGTCATCTCAGGGTTCAAAACTTAGCCAGCCATTTTGACTCAGAAGCCCTCTGAGGCAAGGCAGCAACATGTAGATCTACATTCCAGGCTAGCAGTCACACGGTGTGACCTGACTGACTTTCTCAATCCCGTGTAACTAAAACAAACCGTGACCCATTTACTGTACCGAGTACAGAGTTTTCACACATTTCACTGGGAACTCTCGACCTCAGAGAACCTCATGGGACCCCAGCGGGATCTTCGAAACCCCAAAACAAAAAATGACTTCATGGTTTACACATACATAACATGGCTAAACTTAAATTCCCTTTCAGTAGGGTATCTCTTTTGAGAAGGACAATGAAATGAAAATGTAATGCCCTTTATTAATGTCAATGACGCACTTAAATTCATATTAAATCCCCTCTTTTTAAGGCCGCGTAAAAATAAAATGTAGATCCCGGCGATAATGCTTTATAGCTCAACCCAATTCCCTCAATGAAAACAGGCGCCATGTAAAAGTCAGAGAAATGCTTACAATTGAGCTGAAATTTACGCAGCTCTCGTAAGACTGAACAAACAGGGAGGAAGGGATTTACACTTAATAAAGACGAGCGGAGAGAGGGGAGATTGATGGGACCTTGAGGCAGGCCGGGAGATTTAGGAATCACTCGTGGAGTAAAAACGGGGGCAAGAAGAAAAGCCTGTCTATTTCGCCCGATGGCATTACAGGCCGAAGACGACAGCTGGCAAATTAAGGGAGGGAAGGCAAGAGACAGCTAGACTCTCCTCAGTGCTCTATTTATTCCGCTCCAGCCGGGTGTTAGCCTGCTCATCGACAGTGTTGGGCAGTAAACTAGTTACCAGTTACTGTAATATCATTACTTGTTTTAGTAACTAGTAGTGCAACATTTTACTTTTTATAAAACGGTAATAATATTACAATTACCAATCCAATTAATGCCGCATTACTCGATACAAGAATATCATTACAAGAACGAGATTCTCCCCCCTAGACTGCATCTTATGAAGACTTCAGTTTTGCTGGTCCTAGTAAACTTAGGGTAGGCTAATTGAACCAACCTGTCCAATCATCTGGGTTGAGAGGCTGCAATGTTTTCACTTTGGCTGATTGTGGACTCCTATTGTCCAATAAAGAGGATTCAATTATAAAATGAACACATCTAGAGTCAGTGGCACCTTCTGGGGGGACCGGGGAAGGGAGTGGAGCTTTTGAGGGGGGGCTCCTTCAGAAGCTCCACCCCCTTCCCCCCACATTGTACACACATTGCCGAGGCTGGGATAGTGTTGTGTGGTGCGGTCTGCACCACTTTGTTTGTGTTCCCATTTACAGAGCCTGGGCTGTGTAAGAAGGTGCCTGAGAGGACTGTTGAACTGGAAGGGTGGAAGACGTATGATTCCTGTTTCATTGGCAGGGAGCTCATAAAGAACCGTAGACCAGACTCACCTGTGTCATAGAACAGAAACTACGGAAAACACAGAACGTTCTCAAGCCTGTAACTTAACACACCAACTTCACTCTTAAGAAAACGTTTATTTTTAAGAATAACTATGTTATTAATGTACATGTGGCATAACAAATAAAGTACAACCAAGTATTAATCTGTACCTTTGCCGTGCTATAAAACGTGTATCTGAACTTTCTTAAATTATGAGTAGCTCTGGTAGAGTGCTGGGAACTTAAACAATGAAGTCATATAAGCTCATGGTGGGTGGAAACAACCACTTTCTCTTGACAGGGAGGGGGATCAACAGATTTAAGTAATATATGGAGGGAAGAAGGTGGCTTTCTTTAAGAGAGAGAACCTTCGGAATCTGAGATAAGTGAGCAATGAAGAGAAACTGCGATAAAGCACTGCTCACTTGCAGTTAGTGTGTATTCAGCCAGAGCAAGATGAGAGCAAGAGAAGAGAGAGAGAGAGAGAAAGACAGAGAGAGAGAGAGAGAGAGAGAGAGAGAGAGAGAGAGAGAGAGAGGATTCAGTAGTGGAGGCTGATGTAATGGGATAGCTGGTGTTGGGGAAGTGATAAGCAAGAGCGCTCTAAATCACAGCTGAACAAAAACATTGTGAAAATAAAAATAAAAAGGGGGATTACTTAAGAAGCTAGGCTACCGTGTTCCCATCCAGCAGCGTTAACAATGCCCGTGCTTGCTGCTCAGCCAAATCGGCATGCGGCACCGATGAATCACATGACCTACATTTTTAGGCCGTCTGCGTGATTCACCCGTCTCCACAGCTCAAGTGTCCACATCTACAGTTCCTGAGCTACTTTTGCCTCGGGTAAAAGCTAAAAAAAAAAAAAAAAAAAGAAAAGTTAGCCTCGATGGCTAGCTTGCGGACCACTTGACTGCCCACGTTACCATCAAATCATTCCGTAAACGTACAGTATTTTTCTAAATTGCTAGACTTGTGCAATGTGACTCACAGACGTGTGGGCTACACTGCTGATATAACGCAGAAGTGTTTTGGTCAATCAAATAAATTACACCTCCCTGGCGCGAACAACAGTTTGTGATTTGGAAATAAAAAGAATAACTCTGTGAGCGCTGTACATTATGTTAATCTTTAAAGGAGCACTCCTCCATTGTGTTACAGAGCCCGCGTCCTCCACGGTCGATGTTTGAAACGCAAACGTGTTGAATGCATCATATTGTCTGCAGGGGGAATGGCAGAGAAGAGTTTAAGCTTGGATCTGTGTAGGGGGAGAGGTAGAGAGGGATGCAGCAGAGGAAAAGATGAGGGGGGGGTTAAAGGTGTTTATACCAAAAAACAAACATTTTGCCAAGCTTGATATCAAACACAAGAGTGGTTATGTAGCGCGAACCTTCGGTGCTGAGAAATAAATACAACGCCTGCAGTTCATCGAATGGCCACTTGATGCTGGCTGCAAAAGGGAGTCAATCTCCATAGACTCCCATGTTCAAATGTCAATCAAATTACCTCCCTTGTCAAGTGGGCGGGTCTTGACGCAGTCAGCTAGCGCTGCTTGACTTCATACCAAGTGAAGGCTGGCTCTGCAAGGCTAGCGCATTTCTAGCTGGCTTCATGCCTCGCCACAGGTTGGCGCTAATGAGATGGTTGTAGCCGAGTGAGAGAAAAAAAAACAAAATAATACAAGAAGCCCCAAGCAAATGGGTTGCCAGAGGCGAAGGAAAGGGACCGCTGGAGATTTATGTGCACGCGTCTCTCTCTCTCTCTCTCTCTCTCTCTCTCTCTCTCCCC
>JAODOY010084285.1:0-14447 GCA_025399855.1 Forbesichthys papilliferus
CAGATCAGATGATACGATCACAAAATCGATCATCGACCTTCGGCCTAGGGTGCTCTGGTACCACGTACACTTATGAGAATCCTTATGTTCGTACAGGGTGTTTGTTATAGACAGTCCATGACTAGCACAAAAGTCTATCAATGGCTTCTCCTTCCTCATAATTCAGTTTGTGGCAAGAGATTATTGGGTGTTAGCTTCTGTACATCTTCAACTCTTTATAGATATCGCTTGCTTGTTTTTCTATAGCACACCAATATTGCCCTGCATCTGCATTCGTGACATCAAAATAAATAAATATTCAACACACCATAGGGCAGGTTATACGTTGGCTGGCTCAGCAAGGAGTTAGTGGCAGTGTTCAGTTTATAACGGAACCTAACAGATTAACCTGTCCAAGTGGTATTTCATTCATAATTTACATTGGTAGAGGATGTTGACTCCTCAGGCAAATTTTGTTCCCTGATATGGTGTTTTACATTTTATTATTATTATGCTGTGTTGTCTACGTAATCCCATTTGAGTGATTAACTAATACATTATATTTTTTATAAAGAAGTGGCTGTGTTTATGTACAGTATGTACTTCTGTTATCTAGAATAATTTATTGACTTCAGACTTATTGATTATAACATTGGTCATAATATGAAATAATGCTATTAAATGAAGAACTATACATGGTTACTGCAGGTGCCGTTCAAACAAGAAATGTATTTGCATAGCACATATCGAGGGCTTGTAGCCAAGGGCAAGTGCCATTTTGGGTAGATATGAGTATAATGTCAAATTAAAGTATAATTTATGTCTTTTCAGTGCCAAATACAATTTAAAAAACCTGTAGGTTAAAAGGAAATTGAATAACTAAATCGTAAATAACATTAAAAGTTGTGTTAAGTTGTGTCAAAATGGTCCAAGTGATCTTATGCACTTTTGACAGTGAAAAAAAAGTATTATAACAACAAAGTAAAAATGGCTAGGAGAAAAAAAATCATGAGACCAGCAGTTTCTTTGATATTTAAAATTTATATCACATTTTTCATTTACATGTAATATGCATTATAGATAATACTAATAATCATCATTTTTATATTTATCTTATATTTTTTACATAATGCAGTATATTTATATCATTTCTGCATTAGTCGATTGGGAAAGTGTTTGTGGCAAAAAGGCTTATAAACATTCAACATTAATGTCTAAATAGCATATACTGCATATCACTATTTAGACATTTTTAAAATGTTTTATTAAAAATGTTCAACTTAAATCTGTAGCATTACTGTTTTTTAAGTGATGCTCAATCTAATAACACAAAAATATCAAATTGTGTTTTGTGCATTGGCGGGACTTAAATGATAATATATGATTACTATTTGCAGCTGGATGAGGTGAGTATTGTATTCTACATAGGCATCTGCCTGCCCCTTTGGGATTCACACCAATCTGGAACATTAGGCTGTTGTTGGACAGGACAAGTGGACCATGATGTGTTGCCTGATCCATAAAATCAAATATATATGCCGGTTCATATTCCAAAATGCAAGTTACTAAGAACTGACAACAAAATCAGTTTATTGTATCAAAGCCTAAACTTTAGTTTGGTGATAACATTAAAAAAAAACGTTATTTGCTCAGACGAAAAATATAGATTATACCTGTTACAACATGCAAGACTCTCATCGTAGCCTAGACCTAAAATATGTATGTATATCACTGTACCTGTACTGTAATTTCCCTTTTTATGAAGTTATAGGTTACAGTTTTTACCAATATTTTTTTCTGAAAAAACTAGCAGGACAATCAACTCCACACACTACTGTGACAACCGATCCTGCATTGCGGTTATTTGTCACAGTGTAGACTATTACTGTGTTTGATAATACAATTTTTTAAAATGAGGATCAATTGTATACTAATGTTTACTAACATAGCTAAAGCTTTAAAGGTTCTTTATACATTTTAAACTATATAGCCGCAAACAAGAATTTTCTATGTAAGCATAGTAGTAATGACATCCTGAACAGATAATTGTATCACATTCCCACATCCCACTGAAGATGTGCTGAAATCTCTGCTCTCTCATATTGTGTGTAATTCCTCTCACTTGCATGAGTGAAAGCAACAATCAAGTCAAGTCATCACCATATCAACACAGAAATAATTACCATACAGAAGGTAGCAATACATTTGCTACAACTGATTTTAAATTAACATTGATTTAACATGTTTTAATTGAAGCTTTTTGACAATAACAGGCCTTCTCAGGCCAAAGCTGAGGTGACGCAAGAAGATGGGTCTGATAGTTTGGTCTTTCAGGCCATAAATGAGACAGCTGAGACACCTGGGTAAATTGACAAGAAAGACAAATATAACGTAGGATATTCGTACATATGTTAGTCTGTCTACTTTTCCTTGAATGCCAGACAGTATGGTGGTTTGTAGGGTGGTAGAGAGGCTTAGAGACAGTTGAATGAAATGCAGCAGAAGAGTTTTACTGGCCTTGTTGGCAGAGGTTTTGTCTGACGAGGCAGACCTAGCCACTAGAATCACATTGACATAGGAGTAGATCATGACCAAGCCCACACACACAAACAGTGTGCACATTAACCACCGGTCAAACATAACGAATATCTGCAGGCGGAAAATCGCTTCCTTGGCACAGTAGTCCTGCATCATGCTATTGAGGGGAGCAGCATCCATCAATGTCAGCATGATGACCCTGCTCAGGCAGTTAACAGAACACACAACCCACACCAAGGCGATGGCCACACCGGTGCTTCTGACGGTGACTAGGGTGGCATGTCTGAGTGGGAAGCACACAGCCACATATCTCTCCAGTGACATCACAGCCAGGTTTAACGGGGAGATATTTGTATTGATGATGGAAATCAAGATAATTATAAGACACACATAGCGCACCATGAAAGCTCTAGCAAGCGCCAGGACATAGCTGATCTGACTCAAGGCCATTTGGAAGGTTTCTGCCAGGAGGAGATTGTAAAGAAGGATGAAGCGGGAGGTCTCACAGAACACCTGCTTGCTCCTCAAGCTGTACAACATGATCATGTTAATGTAGAAGAAGATCACCAAAGGGGAGTATATGAGAAACCCTGTCACCCCCTTTACCAGTTCTGACTCATATTGCTGGATGACTGAGTTGTTGGTCTGGCTGGACATGGTCAAACTGGAGAGAGAGAGAGAGAGAGAGAGAGTTCACGTATACTGTACCTTATCCTTCTTTGGTCCAAACCAGAGCCATGTAAAAAAGAAAGTCTCATCAACTAAAAATTGCAGTTTAATCTGTATATATATATCGATTAAAATTACGCATCAACTGTTTTGTGTCTCCATGAACCATGTCACTGGTGAAATGTAGGGCTCCCGTTGGCACAACTCTCTTCTACGTGGCTGTGGTCCAAACCATTGCATAGGCCACCTTAAAAGCCTCTACATTTGTTTAACATCTATTAAAATATTACACACAATACAAAAGGCCAACTTAAAAGCCTCTACCTTTGTTTAACATCTGTTAAAATATTACACACAATACAAAAGGCCAACTGAAAAGCCTGTACCTTTGTTTAACATCTGTTAAAATATTACACACAATACAAAAGGCCAACTTAAAAGCCTCTACCTTTGTTTAAAATCAGTTAGAATAATACACACAATACAAAAAAAAAAACATTTCCAAAACATCGTCACATTGTATTTAGGCTGATATAAAGAAAAAGGCTTTGTTATTTCATTATGATCCAAGTCCCCCACACCCTCTGGACACACACACACACACACACACACACACACACACACAAGCTCTACACAGATACTCCCACACAATACAAACAGAACACCCTGGAGAACTGTGCAGGGAATATTTAATTATATAAAATCACAGCATATTTATAGTTCGGTATTAGAATAATTCAGTGACATCGATCATTATAAAACTCCGTTCTGATCCACCTAGCAAAATGGAAAAATCAAAATAATACAAATGTAATTATATATTTTACTAGTAATTAATAATGACAGAAAGCATTCAAGTTTTACCTTCTTTTGAGTTTGAAGTCCTAAATGAATGTGGATATATGAATCTATGTCTGCATGTGTGTGTGCGTGTGTGTGTACTGTATAAACTCCTACCCTACTGTGGCTCAGTGTGAGGTGGCAGTGCTGACACTAACCTGCTGCCTCTTATATGACATCTTGACTGACTACTTCAATATGTCACTCCAGCCAGTCCCAGGTCACTTGGGTGTGTATGTGTGCATGTATGTGCACGCCCACACTAAGTAGTGCTCATAAGAGAATGACACCTTGACAGAGGGCTACTATGGTGATTGGTACATAATGCATGCTGAGAACAGGCCACATTCACACCAAAAAACTACATTGAGAAATTACAAGTTATTGTAAGGTCTGCACACCTACCTGGGAACAGCTGTTGCCCCTTTCGTTCATCCTTGCCAGTGTATTGTCCACCAGAATGAAGCCCTCCATATGCCCAAAGCACCATTACCACACACTGGATTCATTGTTAGGTCTATTCAGTGTCATCAGTGCGGGTGGGGTTGTTCTGGGTATAACCAAATGAGAATAAGGTCTGGATGTGTTCACTTAAAGGTAAATGTGCATTTTTTTTGTCACATACACATATTTAGCGAAATTCATCATCTGCATTTAACCCATCCCTCAAGGGAGCAGTGGGCAGCCGCTGTACAGCGCCCAGGGACCAACTCCAGATAGAGGCTAGTGTCACTGGTCAGATGGAACTGACTGGAGTGTGAACCTAACATTTTTGGGGGGTTTTTTAAAGTGGGGGAAACTGGAGCACACCCACGCAGACAACATGCAAACCAGGGTCGGACTGGGACTGAAAAATGGCCCGGGACTTTGAAGCCGACCGGCCCGAGTACCATCTAGAGTAGACCTTTTTGGCAAATACTAATAGCCAAAATACACTATAATAAACTATGATGCAAGAATTTATTTAATTTTGTAGATAGCCTGGCCCTTTTTATCATCATAGTAGTTATATAAATTTCAGCACCAATACAATAAAAAGAGTTTACCGCCAATGTTAACAACCTAATCCTATAGGCTATTAATCTACCAACTCTAGCCAACAGGATAAACTAGAAAAATTGAAATAATGTCTATTGTTTGGATGTTTTAATTAAGCTAAGGGTTAGAGTTAGGGTTAGGCTAACCCTATCTAAACATAGAAAAAGTTGCTGCTTGTACCTGACATCTCTTATAGGCTATAGCCAGTACTGCGTCTTTAGGCTGCTGACTTGTCACTTGGCTTTGAGTGCAACATAGGACTGTGTGTTGTCTTTTACATTTGAGTGCGGACACGGAGTCAGGGCAATAGCATTCAACAACAGTTTATTGTGTATAAATGTCAGGCAGGCTCCTTATCCAAAACAGGCAGAGTTGTCACCGAGAAGCACAGGCAGAAGTACCAAGGGGCAGGCAAGTTCGTAATCCAAGACAGGCAGAAGAATCGAGACCGGGAGTAGACTACACTAGGACAGGAAACACAGGGAGGCACACGCTTGAACGAGAGTACAAGACAAACGATCTGGCAACTGGCAGAACAGGGAACAAGGGTGAAATACACTCAGGGTAATAGGGGAACTGGAAACACCTGGTGTGGGGTGGAGACTACAACAGGTGAACGATCAGGGTGTGACAGTCTACAAAGAAACATGCTATTTTTTGTATGAATTTAATTACCTCAAAAGTGCATATTTAGCTGTGGTCCTGACATCTTTGTAGAGCAATATTGCTACAAGAGAAGAGTTGAGTCAATGTGGATTTTGCGAGTCTCAACATTAGAGAAAAAAATGAATGTGCACCACTTTGAAAACAAACAGCATTGTATCTAACGTACACAAAATTATCCCTGACATCCCTTTAAAAAAGTTATAGGTTAATTTAATTAAATAAAAACAAAAAAAAAATTATTGTATCCTAATTTTTACTCATGAAATAAGATACAGCTTTAAAGGGGATTGATATAATTTAAAAAATAATATGGAAGCAAAACTATTTTATATGTAAAGATATAGTGAAGTAACTGCATTCTGAGCAGATTATTCAATCCTACTCCCTCTGTGTGTGTTGTAAGGTTGTAACGCTCTTTTCTTTGCTTTCATATCCTGGCAGGCAGGACATGCATTTCAAAGCCACTTTAATGTTGAAATAACCTTTTGTTGATGTGCTGATGTTACAAAATACACGATTAAAATGCACACCAGCTACCTGCTCTCTCCTATTGTGTACAATTTACCTGCTGCAACAATCAAATCGCCAAGACAGAACTAGTCACTTCTACTGGCAGAATTCAGATTGTAGCAATTCAGTTGCTACAGCTGAACTCTGATGATTAGTGCTTTTTGATAGTTCTAACAGGCATTCTGAGGCCTAGGCTAAGGTGTCGAATGAGGATGGGTCTGATAGTTTGGTCTTTCAGACCGTAAATTAGACAGCTAAGACACCTGGGTAAATTGACAAGAAAGACAAATATACCGTGGGAAACTCGTACATATGTGGTTCTGTCTACTTTTCCTTGAATGCCAGACAGTATGGTGATGTTTAGGCTGCTGGAGAGGCTCAAACACAGTTGAATGAAATGCAACAGAAGAGTTTTACTGGCCTTGTTGGTGGAGGTTTTGTCTGATGAGGCAGATCTAGCCACCAGTATCACATTGGTATAGGAGCAGATGATAATCAAACCCACCGACACAAACAGTGTGCACATGAAGCCCTTGTCAATTTCCAAAAATATCTGCAGACGGAAAATCAATTCCTTAGCACAGTAATCCTGCATCATTCTATTGAGGGGAGTGGGGTCCAGGAAGATTACCATGATGCCCCGGATAAGGGTGCTGACAGAGCACACAACCCACACCAAGGCGATGGCCACACCGGTGCTTCTGATGGTGACTAGGGTGGCATGTCTGAGAGGGAAGCACACAGCCACATATCTCTCCAGAGACATCACAGCTAAGTTTAATGGGGACATGTCTGTGGTGATGATGGAAAGCATTATAATTATAAGACACACATATCCCACCATGAAAGCTCTAGCAAGCGCCAGGCCATAGAGTATCTGGCCCACTGTCATCTGGAAGGTTTCTGTCAGGAGGAGGTTGTACAGAAGGATGTAGCGGGAGGTCTCACGGAACACCTGCTTGCTCCTCAAGGTGAACAGCATCACCATGTTAATGTAGAGGAAGATCACCAAGGGGGAGAATGTGAGAAACCCAGACATCCCCTTTATCAGATCTGTGTGATACTGCTGACTGACGTTGTTGGTATGACTGGACATGGTCAAACTGGGTAGAGAGAGATAAAAAGGTGCAGCAGCGCCAGCAGGTCAATCAACAATGCCAAGTACTGTATTCATTTAATGTATACCAAATCCCCTTTTGATCCAACTCATTGCTTAGGACACTGTAAAGCTTTCACGGTAGTTAAAAACAGTTAGAATCATGTATTGCACACAATACAATAACTTTACATTAGGCTTTTTAAAAACGATTTCCAAATATGCTGTTTGCTTGTCTCAAATGTAACACAGAAATTAATATTTTAATGTTCTCCTAGGCAAAATACATAGTCTTTGTTATGCAAGGGATACAACCACTGTGGCTGACTTTAGATTAGAATTTTGCTTCAAATGGAATGAACGTGAAAGCCACAGCAACCAAGTTATTCTCCGAGTTATAAAGGATTTTATAACAAGAAATTATAATCAACCCAGGTTATCTGAATAATGGAAAAAACTATTGCCTAAAATTAGCCTATGATTCAAGGCTTGAGCAGAAGACATCCCAGTTCCGCACCTAGAACCTTGTGTAGACTACACAAGCTGAACGTTTAAATTGGTGTTATGTTTACAGTTCCGTGTGAACGTAGGCCTAAGGCAGTTGTGGATTGAACGCCAGGCTACAAAACAGTGAAGAGAGTAGACCTAGCTAGGTCGACATATAGCAGCCTACAGTTATGGCTGTACCCACGTCACCATTGTCTGTGCCTCTGTATTTTTTCCAAGGTGTCTAATAAAATAATTTCTGAAAAATTACATTTTGGTTCTGCAAATAGGCTGTATCGTAGACTACTTGGGGAAGATAACCTACTTCCTTGTTTGATAATTGCATGAATGAACTAAAGGAACTGGGGAAGTGCATTAACTTGTAATACTCAAAACGGCAGTCCTTTGATTTAGATTTACAATCGCTATATGAAATGAAGACACCGGCTGCTAGCAAAAATAATAGTTCACTTTTCAATTGTTTATACAACAAACAGCAGCTGCATCCAGACATATTTAAGGTACAGTTTATTCCTCACCAAAACACATTGGGAAAAAAGGCACCAGCCAGAGGAATAAAGTTCCTAACCTATCATAGAATGGGAATTAAAAAAAAACAAATATAAATAATAAAAACATAAAATAGATCATCTACATAAAAAACATGAATGTTAGATACAATGCTCTTCGTTATGATCTGAGTCCCCCTTCTCTGCACACACACACGTCTGGTTTCTACACAAATACTCCCGCACATCAAAAAACAACAACCTGTAGAACTATGAAAGTAGTTTTGATTATATAAAATCAGCAATACTGTATAGTTATGTTTTAAAATAAATCAGATAAATTTAACAAAATGGAAACATTAACATCCTAAAACAGTAATATCATGCTAATTTAATTAGACATTTTACAGGTAATAATTGACAAAAGCAAAATATTTACCTTCTTTTGAGTTGGTACTGAATGAGTGAGGGTTTTTGTTTATCTATGGCTGTCTGTGTGTGTGCATGATTGTGCATATGCGTGTGTGTGCTGTATAAACTCCTACCGTGGCTCAATGTGCTATGGCAGGGCTGAGATCAACCTGCTGCCTCTTATAGAGCGTAGGCGTGACTATCTGCTTTTTAGCCGCTCTGGTACCGGAAGTACATTTCACATTGATTTTATCCAATAACTTTTTGTAAAATCCTTATATAAATAGAGTTTAAGTCTGGAACCAAGCAAACTACAAGAATACTCGTGACCTTAAACAATTTGATTTGGAAAAAAGCAAAGGTACATAAATGTTTCTTACTTTAAGATCGCGGAACTACGCATCCCATAAACCAGGGCTATTCAACTGCCCTGCATGTTTTAGATATCTCCCTGCTCAACAAGCCCGATTCAAGGTTGTTGAAGCCTGAAAACTACCCTTTCATTTGAATCAGGTGTGTTGGAGCAGAGATAGATCTATAACATGCAGGGCAGCGGCCCTCCAGAACCGTAGTTGAAAAGCCCTGGTTTATGGGATGCGTTGTAGCTTTTGCATTACTTTTGAGTTACTTTCACCAAAATAAGAATAATGAATTGTCATTGTAAAATGCTAAAATTGAGATTTTGACCTTTATCACACGCAGTCGAGGGCAATGTGCAGGGTTGTGTACTGTTAACATTTGAACCGATGCTGTGCCTCTAATTCTGACCGGTATATGGTACAATGTTTTTAGTACTTTACTCTGTAATTGAAAACAACTTTATTTTAAGGGAAAATCTTTGTTAAAATCATCTTTGTTTAAAGATAAAAAACAATTTAAAAGGAAATATTTGTTTAGCTCCAAGAAATAATTTTAGTTAGTATTTAGTTGGTAGAAAGAGAAAAAAAATAGTTAATTTAATGAGAACTTTGTGCCAAATGGAGTTTAGAAGTTTATGAAATTAACATATTTACATTGGATGAAAGGAAAAAACACGTTATTTTACTACACATATTTACTTTGTCTTTACTTTATTTTATGAGTTGATATAAACTCTCCGGGAACCATCACCTTATCGTGGTGGAGAGGTTTGTGTGTCCCTATGATCCTGAGAGCTGTGTTGTCTGGAGCCTTGTGCTACTGGTAGGGTCTCCCAAGTCAAAGTGGTCTCAGGTGAGGGGCCAGACAAAGAATGGTTCCGAAGACCCCTATGAAAGATCATTCAAGAGGATAGGTTACCCTGCCCGGAGGAAACCCGGGGCCCCTGTCTGGAACCAGGCCCAGAAGGAGGGCTCGTTGGCGAGCGCCTGGTGGCTGGGTTTGCCACAGAGCCCAGCCGGGCACAGCCGAAGGAGCAATGTGGCACCATCCTCCTCTTCATCCTATGGGCCCATAACTCGTGGGAGGAACCATAGGGGTTGGGTGCGCTGTCAAACGGGTGGCAGCGAAGGTCAGGGATCTTGACGGGCCAGACCCGGGCGGCAGAGGCTGGCTCTGGGGACGTGGAAGCGGATGAAGATGGATAGATGGATGGATGGCTATAAACTAAACGAAATAGGTGTAACAAGTTGATGCAAAATTATTAAGTATCAGTATTCAAAGTATCACTTTTTTCAGTGCAGCTCGTCACATGTAGACTCACTGTACATATACACTGTACACTATACAGTACTTCCTTCAGCAGCTGTAGTCTGTTTACTTCTGACATCATGTTGTCTTGTGGAATCATTTTCAGACTTCGGGTTAATCACTTTGTCAGTGTAACAGGTATGCTACAGGAATACAACACATTCTCACAGCTGAGCCAGAACCATCTCAAAATGAAGCTGTGCACACACACTGTTCTACAATAATCATTCTATCCACTTTCCCTTGAAAAAAGGTCAGTGTGGTGATGTGTAGAGGGGTGGAGAAGTTCAAACGCAATTTAATGAGATGTATCATACAGTATGTGTTGTACCGGCCTTGTTGGCAGAGGTTTTGTCTGACGAGGCAGACTAAACCTTCCACAAAACCATCAACACAATCACATGTCGAACTCAAAGAATATCTGCAGGCAGAAGATAATTTCCTTAGCACAATAGTTCTGCATCATGCTCTTGGGGAAAGAAAGATAAGCATGGTGACCCTGGTCAGTGCATCGGACCGGCACACAGCCCACATCAAGGCGATCAATGCGCTCTGGTGCTTCTGATGGTGATGAGGGTGGCATATCTGAGAGGACAGCACACAGATATCACAGCCATGTTTAGACACTGCATCTGAAGACAAGAAGTGTGTTTTGCTAGGCATAGAAATACAAAAGCACCATACCAACTAGAACACAATTTAACAAAGCCTGATGGAATGTTTAAATGCTGCTGCAGTAGTCCACATGTATACAATTCTATAGAGGAATACAGTTCCTGCGATCAAATTATACTCATAAACAAAATATCTGACTAATATTATTCCACAGCTCTAATTTGATATGCAACAATCTTCCAGGGATCTAACACTAAATGGAATTGTCCTTGACTTGACAAATGTTATTTATCAGATGTTATTCTAAAATGAAAGAACAAACCTATTAAGTTACATTATTACGATTTACTTTAACAACAGCTCCTAAATTGTTGTACTCCAATCAGTTTGAAGTGGGATAGCTATATTTTTACTTTGTATGTTTATGTAGAATCTTTTGAATTCTTAGAATTGTTGTGTTCTTGTTGAGCGACAAAAGTTCTGTGTTGTTCAGTACATCCTATGACCTTAAACATATACAACCAACAGTAGAAGTTTCCTATTTAAGGATTAATTATGTATGTGATGTCTACTTGTAAAAGTTCAGATAAGTGCACTTCTAGTCCATGTTTGCTCTAAGGTGCCAATTAAACCTATCCACCACTCAGGTCCCTTGAACCCTTATTAAAGCATATCAATTATTCAGCTCATTGTTGTGATGATTGTCCTTTTTAAATATGCTTTCATCATCAAGTAATTATCACTTGGCCATCATTTAATGGCAAGAGTCAAATGATCTCTCTATGGAAGTAGTCCTAAGGCCTTTAATCACAAATTGACATGATCACAACTGGGAGTCTGTCTCTAGAATCTAAAAAAAAAAACGCAGCAAAATATTCTGAATTGGTCAGTGACAGTATCCCCACCTAAAGTGATGTAGGTTCACTCTCTGTGTAAAGATAGATATTGCTCTATCTGCTATATCCTCTTATTTCAGCCATCTATCAGATGTCATCATTGAGGGCTTGTGACTTTTAAACCCCTTAGCTGTAGGCCCTTTGAATTCATATCTTATTTGCACTTTAATCACAACATAAGAACTTCTAATAATTTGACTCATATTATTTATGTGTGGTTGTGATGGGTTGCAGGTAGGGATGTCACGTAGGGATGTCAGGGATGTCACGATACCAGAAATCTAGTAGTCGATACAAATACCAGTGAAATTCCATGGTTCTCGATACTAATTTCGATACCACTGAGCGAAAAAAAAAAGATTTTATATATATACACACAGACACACACCATAAAATATTCATATGTACTTAATTAAATGAGGCTCTAACTGTTTATGTAGCCTAAGTAGGCCTACATTACCAGTTATTAAAAGCTTGGTATATCAAACTCATAACGCTGAGACTGCCATCAAAGATGAAGTCAAATGTCAGCTCTTCTGAGGCTGGGGGTATCTACAGTATGTGCCATGGGGTTGGCTACTGTAATATTGTGTGTACACAGCATGCATGGTCTAATGTCCGGTACTCCTTGAAATCTGAAGTCTGTGGCTTTATGTGGCCTCCTTGGGGCTCCGAGGAAGTACCACCGGGACATCCGTGACTCGGTGCCCGCACGAGAGTGCTCCTACGGCGGGTAAACATTCACTGAGATCCCGGTCGGTGCTCCGGTGGTATCGGCAAGCGTGAAGCGAAAGAGCGTCGGTTAAAATTAATTGTAGTAAATTACAGAATATACAGGTGAATGTTTGCAATGCAAATATGCGTTCAGCCGGTAAGATAGAAACTATGGCTGGAAAGTTTGGAGGCACCGTTTGCATAGCTTACGGTACAGTTTTTTGTAAATTTATTACTCCCTGATAATCCGCCTGGAACGCGAAGTAGCCATGCTGTTTTTCTTTTCAACGAGTGGAGGCGGAGCTGCAGCTACACTTCCATGGTACCGTACGCATCCATGTTGGATATCCTGTACCTACGGTACTGTACAAAAACAAGTAGGTCATGTTTTCAGAATTTTGGCATCAAATTGGTACCAAAGTATCGGTTCTCGTGACATCCCTAGAGCACAGACAAATAAAAGGCAGAAACTGTCTGTCTCCTCTTCTTTTGTTTCATAGATGCGTCTGTTTGCATCCAGACCATATTCACTTTGTGAACATTGTCTGGCCACGCTCAATAGGGAAGTGTTCCCAGTTGTTTTCTTCCTAATTTGCATAGACCTCTGGTTAATTTTTAAACTATTGGACAGCACTGAACCAATTGCTTTGATAGCCTCATCTAGCTCTTACCATTTTGTTTGACTTCAACGTCATCATCGCACTAACTCACTCTGATTGGGCCACCAGCAGGGTGGCTGTGAAAACGCTAATGCGAACAGGGTTTCCTGTAATCTCAGCGAAAAGAAATTGAGCTGAGAGTAATAGTCGTGCGGATCCAAGCTAAAGCAGTGAAGCCAACTGGACAAAACAACAGAGGGATACAGACCAGGTGGCACCAACTGGTCCAAACTAGAACATTTCTCACTTCTGGATAGAGACTTGACAGGAATTCAAAAAATTTGAACAGAAAGTCCTAAGCAGTATTTGAACATCTGCATTGAATCCTCAGTAGAAGCCAGACGACAATGTCCCGTAGCCTCTGGGCTCAATGACGTTTTAATTAGCAAATGCTTATTAAACGTGTCTCACTAATACGTTGGCGTGCAAGGCCACAGTTGTCACCTAATGTTAAGGTCAATGGCATACAATGGTAATGGTTGCCCTTTAAAGTGCATGTATGCACACGACACTGAGTGATAGAAATGTTTGTGTGTGTGCACGTTCTTTCCTGCCAGTCCATACACATGCCGTGTGTGCGTGTGAGAGAGATGAGGGAGCAAGTCAATAAAAAGAGGCTACTCGTTGAACAGCTGCCCACAGTGCACACAATAGTGCTGATTTGGCAGTATTGTGAACTGACCCCACACACACACACACACACACACACACACTATCTAGGAAAATACCTGAATACTGTAGACATACTGTTGTCATTTACATTATCTTTCTCTGGCTGCATCCGTATAGTCTTTTTCGCTTGCGTAGGAACCTTCCTAACTGAGTGACTCGGAAGTATCTAAGTCGCAGCCATGGTAAGAGCTGTTCGAAGTGCTTCAATGCTTCCTTTCTTGCGTAGCATAGGGTGCACTGGATCGTTGTTTACGAAAGGAAAGGAGATATGTCGTCCCACAATTCTTTGCAACGCATCATTTGGATTACGCAACAATCATAATGTCAAATGTATAGGGCTGTTTTTACATAGCATGCTACAATTAACAATTATTTTCATACATACTAAAAACATGTTGTCACTCACTGTGGGGGAAGGAGCCAGAACTTGTGCAGGAGGTGAAGCGCTACCATTTAGATCTGGTGGGGCTTACCTCTACGC
>JAODOY010084286.1:0-14446 GCA_025399855.1 Forbesichthys papilliferus
CATTGATTAATGAAAACATTCTTGGCAAATGCTTTCGTCCGTCCGAAGAAGAATAAAACAAAAAAGAAATATAATAAATATAAACGTATAAGTAAATACACTATACACTATACAGTAAAATATGTACTGATTTAAGCATATATATATATATATCTCATATATATATGAGATATATATATATGCATTTTAGACTAAAAATGAAATATGCCTTTACACAAATTAAACTACAAACTAACAAGTGACCAAAATGTGGCAGAAATATAGATCTCTTTGTGGGTTCTTACAATCTTATCTGGCCTGTAGATAAGGCACTGGTGATCCAAAGGAGGTCCAGTGTTTTGAAGGGTACCAGAACAAAGCTAACGTTAGCTGCCAGGTTTTTAGCGCTCTCTGGGTACATGAAATGATGGGTGGTTTGACTGCCAGCGTCCTCTTCATAGCCAACCGTAGGGGCCAGGTTAATCCTGCAGACAAGGAGGATTACGTTGGATAAAATAGCACAGGAAGGAGAAAGACGAGAGGTAGCGAGAGAGAGAGAGAGAGGTAGAGAGAGAGGTAGAGAGAGGTAGAGAGAGAGATAGTTTGTGTGAAAGCAAGACATATATTTATGTGTGGCTATACACACAAACAGTACCATCACCAGTTAACTGGCTAATGTTGAAGCTGATTAAACACGTGTTCTGTATGAAGCGTTCAAAAAGGTATTAGGACCATCTAAATAAACTATCCACCTGTTGTCATTGACAATCTGATGCACTGCCTAAAATAGTGTTGTGATTACGTAACACGTTGTTACATCTCTCAGTTGGTAGGGAGAAACATGCATTTCCAGCAATGGTTTGACTGAAGAGTTAAATCATGCCCACACTTACGGACCCCACATATGAGAGAGAGAGAGAGAGAGAGAGAGAGAGAGAGAGAGAGAGAGAGACTACTTCCAGATGAACTGAAACAGTGGCAAACGAACACATCCTGCAGATTGGAGATGGAGGTTTGCCCACGCATCTTCCTTAAAACTAACTACTGTACTGCAGCTACATGGTACACGCCTGGTGTACAGTAGATGGGTAGGCTTTCATGTTGCTGTTCTACAAGTGGCAGAACACTAGAAAGTGGTTATTTATGGAAGGATAATTCTGCATTTACGATGTTTAGTACACCAGTTGCTACGTTTCTCATTTCTCTCTGCCTTGTTCCTTTCTCTGTTTCCCAATTAAAATCATTCCAGTTAATCTGGAAGAAATCTTGTAGTAGCATTGTGATGATAACATTAGTTCTTTATTTGCCGCCTTGCAGCTTTTTATTTATTTTATAATGGTCTGTCAGGGTACTTGTGATTAGGTAGTAATCTGTTGTGTGTGTGTGTGTGTGCATGTGTGTGGGGAGGGACTGTTATTATTTCAGTAAATTACATTTGGCTTAGCTCCAGCAAGGCAGTTGAATGGAAAGACAGCAAACGCAATCTAGTTTTGAATGTGAAAAATCTTGCACGGTAATCACTTCACTCTGAGGTGTGACTTGTTCATCCCCAGATAACAGTCTTCTGCATTGCTGGGGAATTGTTAATGAGCATTCCATGGCAATTTGTCACGCAGTCCGGGAATAACTCAGTAATTTATTCATTTATTGTCCCATGTCGGACAAAAACGCTGTTAAAAAATGAGTCATGGTGTCTCTGTGGTAATGAAATGCACTGTGTTTTGATTGCACAAGTAACTTCTGACTTTGACATTGTGTAAAGGAAAGAAAACACGTTTTGGTGTTAATTATGTGAAACTAAGAGAATTTTCAAATCATTTTTAACAGATATCGCTCATCAAAGGGATCAAATTTTACTCGCTTCCTCCTGAGATATTACAACGTTAATATCCCAACCGCTTTTCTAGAGCCCTGTTTCAATTTAAGTCTACTGTGTGGAGTTGCAACAGTGGAGATTGGCAGAACTGCATTGTAAAATTTGCTTTTGGTCACAGATGGGAAAGATGAGAAAATTAGTTTGGAGCATATATTGTATTATATTTCAAGAGATTCCAGAAAGCCAAATGTGGCCTTGAGAGAACAGTCAAACAGCCAGATAACATACACTCCCACACATACTGTACATATTTTATGCAAATGTTCCTGTCTCACACACACACGGCAAGGAGGTTCATCTAATGTATGCTCCCATCAAGGGCCAAGCTCCATAGGCTAATAGGAGGTCAGACCCAAACTAACCTAATGTCTATAGGATGCACTCCCAGGTTTTCCTCAAAACGAAGGTTCCATCCATCAAGCCATTCACCAATCTATCCATCCATCCATCCATCCATCAAGCCATCCATGTATCACCCCTCAATCCATCAAGCCATACATCCATCCATCAATCCACCCATCCATCAAACCATCCATCTACCTCCCAGCATCCATCAAGCCATCCATTATTCATCAAACCATCCATTCACCATCCATCCATGATCCACCCATCATCCATTCACCAATACATCCATCAAGGCATCCATCCACCATCCTTTAAGCCATCTATCCATTCACCCATCCCTCCATCCCTCCATCCATCCATCCATCCATTCGTCCATTTATCCATCCATCAACTCACCTCATGATGTAGTTGTGTTCGTCAATGGTGGCTCCATAACCCGCCCCGCGGAGGTTTCCGGAGTTCCCCACCACAGCACAGCGCAGGCAGCGGCCCGGGTCCCACGAGCCGTACGGTGATTGGCCGGGAATAACCTGTGGCAGGTGACATGTCCTTTACTTCTGTATCAATATCAACACCGCGAGTCCTAAAAGGCGGAATCAGCCATGCTGGAGAGCAGTTGTTGATATTTGAACTTGCCCCTTCCTGCCATCCCTTAAAATGGACACGCATTGCTAAGGCTAGGATGGTGTGTGGTGCGGTCTGCACCACTTTGTCTATGCTCCCATTTCTAGGGGGCCAGGGCAGTGTAGAAACACCAGATTATTTTATTTATTTATGATTTTATAGATTTATTTATTAGTCAGAACAGACAGCTAGCAAACCATGACGAGATATTCACTGAACTTGACAAAGTACACTGGCTTTTCAATCGCTGAATACACCTTTAATGCGTCTTTAAAAAAAAAAAACTATTCGCAATGCAAATAGCACTCTATAGAAACTATAGCAGATGATATAATATAGCATATGAATAATAGCATGTCATTGGACCTACATGTACTCACTGTTGTACATGTTTTAGCCCTTTGTTTATTGTTTATTAAGTAATTTGTATTAATTTGTCACTCAGCGGCAACAAATGATACCTGACTACAGAGCTTTCATGGGTGCAGTTGAAAAGAGGGTAAAGTATTTATTTTCTGTAGAAATGCACTTGTAAAGCCCTTTGAAACTATCTTACACTAGACAATATCTGTTTGAATCAGCTCAAGCTCGGCTCTGTTGAAAAACAATTACATGAGACTCACAATACTAAATGTGAACTGAAAATAAATACACTTCTCCCCAAGCCGAGATGTGCATTTAGCAGTGTTAATAACATATATTCTAATTGTAGAAACTACTTATATTTTATACATGAACGAGCTGGTTCACTCATGATGGAAATTTCTTAAGATACCATTTTCTCTTGGCCTTGTGATTTGCATTTTCTGTGTGTGTATTTCAATAGCAGAACATACATGTGTTGTTATTGCACGTTATAAAATACCTGGAATACTCTCAACAGCACCTGCTTGATGCTGTGGGGTTTGAACTGGGGCTGTAGCATCTAGACAGACAGAAAGGAAACATTAAAGAATACATGATTAGTGCTCATGCAGCTTGCAGACCAAAGACAAATAACGAAAGTCACCGTGATGTTGTGTACCGGATTCCACCGACGTAAAAACACTAAGCATCAGCATTAGTGCGTGTGTGCGTGTGCGTGTACCTATGCGTGTTAGGGATGGAGACAGATACAAATACGTTATTCGGACAAGCATAAATAGTGTGTTTTTACGAATATTTATTTCCAACAATTCTTTTTTAAATGATTTGTATTCGGGAAGAAAAGAGAAAAACCAGTTTCAAACAGCTGGCATACATTAGTGAGCGCGGAGGCCGATGGATGTTTGTGCTCCGCCTGCTTTGCTGACGTGACATGACGAGTAACTACAATTCACATACAAGCGATTTGCATAGAGCTGCGTTGAGCGCAGCCGGAACGTCGTCAAAAAACTTGCAGATATCACCCTGGTGAAATACAGTGCCAACTAGCAAAGATGCTGTGCTTTAGTTAGCTCTGATATGTAGTGCGATACAGCTGTAGATGGGATGCAAGCGCTCCCACACACTGGTGTACACATTTGGCATTCGCACGACGCGCCCCAACCTGTTCCCCATTGACCAGGATCGTTACGCTAATTTTAATTTCTGTACAAACACAAATACAAATGATTTGGTGACACTACAAATAACAAATACAAATAGTGGGCTCTCTGCACATAGTGTGTGTCACTTTGCATGTTGTTGGTTTTGTAACAGCCATGTCAGAATGGAAGGAAGTATATTACGGGGTATTCAAACAAAAGAGGAGTTCCTTGAATACACCACAGAAGAAAACAGTTCCTTGAAGAAAGGAATATGATATGCTTTCTCCACCTTAGAAATAAACATGTGTTTTTGCTCCTATGCCTATATTTTTTCTATAACCGAAAGGAAAATGTAAAGTACCGTCAGTGTATGAATGTGTGTGTGAGAATGCGTGAATCTGTTTACTGCACTTTGAGTGACCTGAAGGTTAGAAAAGTGGCAAATACTGTAAATGCAGTTCATTTGCTATTTTACTGGTATAAAAGTAATACAAAAAAATTAAAATAACAGTAAAGCATTTTTTCTGACATCAGAAGGCCTTAGGTTATAGTTACCATTTCCTTAGGGGTCTACTGCCTAAAACGTGCAGGTATAACATTATTTTGTGGCTCTTTTGCTGCAGATACTGAGGTGAACCGTAAATTACAACAAAAAAACACTAGGCTTTAGCGATAGCAATAGACTTAAAAAATATGCAAGGCAACATAAGACAAACAAAAAATACTAGGATTCATAATAAGTGGACTCAAATGACAATGTTCTAAGAGATATGAGTCAAGACCAGACATTTGTTGGTTGACTGAGTGAACTAAATAGTGTGAGCGTGACTGATGATTCTCTCGATGTGTGCTTACCCTCTCAAACCTGCCGGCGGTTATGAGATTGATTGGTGATGCTCTTCGGGTATGGGTTCCCTTCTCACAAATGAATCTAGTTGTGACAGATACCTTGGAAAAGGGTCTCTAAGAAATGTGTTTCTGAAAGCGACGGACATCACTGACTGTCCACCAAAGTGTTTTTTCTCAAAAACGCGCCGCTCGCATTGGAATCAATTTTTCAATTGATTCCAATGCAAGCGGCGCGTTTTTCCAGGCTCCTAAAAACGGCAGGAGCTGGCGTGGCGCTGAACGTTTTTTCCACGCCAAGGCCGGGCGCTGAGGGTTTTTTTCAATGAAAAAGCAAGCGTTTTTTCACAAGGCTTTAGTGTATCCCTTTGGCAAGTGTGCTGCTATGTGATAGGCTATCAAAATGATCTAATATCCAACAAAGTGTGGCTTTAGGGCAAGGAATAATACATGGCGCTGCTTTCATCAGAAAATGGTCCCACTCCAGACATTGTATATATATTTCTATTCATTCTTGCTGACCCTAAACTGGCAAATCAAAGGTGCAGTGCAAACAGCTAAATATATAAATTAGTAAGCATATAAACAGATGAGAAGATCTCTTATCTTCCCAAATTAAGCATTTGCCAAACCATACAATGCACTCATGGCCATAAAGAGAATGACAGCACATGCAAACTACACACACTCACACACACACCATCAGATGGTGACTATCCCTCTCTCCAACTGCCATCTTTTTCTTGTCTCGCTCGCTCGCTCGCTCACAACACTGCATTCCACATACATTAAATTAAATGTGCTTTTATTGGCATGAAAGTTCAAAGACAAAAACAAAACACTGTAGGTCCAATAATTTGGACAGTATATGAACATCACTGTAGCATAGCTGTTAAATATGGAATATCCCACATCCCATTGCAGTAATTAATTTCCCCCCTAACCACTCCTGTGTTTGTGTGTGCATGCGTAAAGGTCTCTCTCTCTCTCTCTCTCTCTCTCTCTCTCTCTCTCTCTCTCTCTCTCTCACAACACTGCATTCTACATCTGCATTATCCTCACATCGTGACATCCACCATTGGCCTTAATTCCTCCCCCTCATAATCTCAATGCTCCACACTCCACACAAATGCCTCCGTCTCCACCAGGGCCCCATTGCTCTCTCCTCCTCTCCAGCTCCTCCTCCGTTTCCTCCTCTCGGTTCACAGTGACACCTCGGCATCTCCTATGGGATGCGACAATGGTTAATGAGTCTGAACGAACTGGGTCTGGGCGCTCCCGCTGTACATGAGATACCAAGATGCCCTTAAGCAAGGCATTGAACCACCAAGGTGCTGTGTGGTTTCCTTATGGGGATTCCCGTTTAATGTTAACCTTTACACTCTTCATACACGCACCTTACCTCTCCTCCCATCTTGTCTTTCCATTTGTTCCCTGCCATCCCCTTGGTTACCTGTTATGAACTCTTATCTTTCGTGCGTGTGTGGGCGTACGTGCTTATGTGTGTGTGTGTGTGTGTGTGTGTGTGTGTGTGTGTGTGTGTGTATGCATGTGTGTGTGCGTGTGGCCGCGGCCGCCTATGGGCGTGCGTGTGTGTAGGCGTGCGTACATGTGCGTGTGTGTGTGGCCGTGGCCGTGTGTGGGCGTACGTGCATATGTGTGTGTGTATGCATGTGTGTGTGTGTGTGCGTGTGGCCATGGCCGCCTATGGGCGTGCGTGCGTACACGCGTGCGTGTGTGTGGGAGTGCGTACATCCTCATCAGGCCGGTGCTGTTTAGAGGATAATTCTTGGCAGATGTTTTGGTTGGCAGCGATTGCAAACCGACGCCTCATTTACCGTCTCCATGTCCTGACTGCCCTCTGGCTCCCAAAATGCCATCTGCAAATGCTTCGACTCTATTGTTCCTTTTTACTGGAGCCACTGCACCTAGCTTATAAGTCTGGCCTTCTCAAACATGGTAATATTTTACAAGATCACTGAATTAGCAATCGCCATCGGTGTATGAATGTGTGTGTGAACGGTGAGTGTGAGGCAATACTGTACAGCGCTTTGAGTGGCCGGGAGGTTATAAAAGCGCTGTATAAATGCAGTCCATTCACCACAACACAAGGGGAAGGGCTTTGACCCTTTTTACTTCATCAAACAGCTCAGGCAATCTCTACTTTTATTATTGACGGAGTAGAATGGAAACAAATAGGGCTGTATGAAAACACCCTGTTGGGTGGTGACTGATGAGAGATGCAGGTGTCATTTGCTTCAGTGATTCCATTTGTTACCAGAAAGTCATGTTTTGCGAGGGCTTTATCAGTGCCGAGAATAGGGAGGGCGGGTTTCAAATGGCAGGTTTATTTTCGTGGTTTGACGCCGCTGTTTCTCCCACACAGGGAAGGGAGCAAAGCCGTTTAGCCTTCACGCCCGTCGTGAACAGACAGCTCTGTGGTAAAAGATTGACCTAACAGACTTCAGACTGTTCTCCAGTCTTTGCACATTTCATTAGCGTGTACAACATGCATGCATCCCGAAGTACCCATCCGTCATTCTCCTCTTATTGAGTCATCTTTCCCGGCTCCTCTCTCCCTTTCAAATGCACCCCTCACCCCCGTACACCCGTATTCATTCCTGTGTTGCAGTGGGACCTGGAGCGTTGGCAGCTGTTGGCCTACACTTGATGTGGTTTGCCATTTCTCTGCTGGACACAAACACACACGCGCACAAATATGTGTGCTCTGTGGGATGTAAGCCAAATACACAGACACGGGCATACATGTAAGTAGGCTGGCTATATGAGGCATACATGAGAGAGAGAGAGAGAGAGAGAGAGAGAGAGAGAGAGATAGAGATAGAGATAGAGATATAGAGAGAGAGAGATACAGATATAGAGATAGATAGATAGCGATATATAGATAAAGAGAGGGAGAGAGAGAGCTTTTCCTAGTACACACTGCCTAGTTCTTTCCCGGCTGACATATTAATTTGTGTTTTTCGGACATCTCTCGATACACGGCATATGGCGTCCTATTTCCTGAGAGCCACTGTGACACGTGACGTGCGGGCCTTACACTTATTCTGGTCAGGTGGGGGGAATGGGGGGGAATTGGGGGGGGCTGTACTGGTCTGGCTGGACCCGGGCCAGGCTGCGGTGGCCAATGCATTCCTGTGTCTCATGGCGTGGTACTCTCAACCCTACTCACACAGTGACCTACATAGTGCTGGGGACAAGCCTGTAGCTGGAGGACTGTAAGAAGACAGAAATGCAATGGGGAAAATACAGCAACCTGTTGTGTGATTCAGTTCCAATAGAACAATCTAAAAACATGGGTTATTATAACAATCGATTGATTCAGATGAACCCAATGAAAAGCTGAAACGAACATTAGCAGACAAATACCTACTTTGTTTGTGGTCTGGTAGTCAATTGAGTTTAACATTAGACTGGTTCTTCTGATACGCTTTATGATTTTATAATTCTGGGGACTCTCAATAAAAATTGACTTCTGCGGTGAACTGTTTTGTGGTAAATTGACTTTTGTTTCAGGTCACGCATGGTAGATTTAGCTGTCTGGGCGCTGCCTACGTCAACCTCCACAGCAAGATACCGTTGGTGACACGCCCCGGCCAGAAGGGCTCCATGTTTGCATCCATTGAAATGCATCACAACGCTGCACCTTGTAAATATTATAGCATCTTTGGTTGTACTTACCACCCACCAGTAGTAGACGTCAGAGGGCAGCTGGACGTTGTCTCTGGTCCACACCGGAGAGACGTCCGGGTCAAAGTTCTCATCGAACCAGTCGGACACCCCTGGGTCTCCCACGCAGCGCGGGCACGCGCACGTCTTCGGCGGGGCGCGGTCGGGCGGAGGGGGCCGGCTGCGCGCCCCGGCGTAGCTGGGCACCAGCTTCACCCGCCGCGACTCCTCCCAGCTGAGCGGCTCCAGGTAGTTGAAACCGCCGCCGCCGCGTAGCGAGACGGAGAAGAAGAGCGAGGTGAGGAAAACGACGGCCAGCGACGCCAACAGCACCCAGAGCCTCCGGGAGCACCGGAGTCCTCCCCCCGACGCTCCCCCTCCTCTCTCCGCCGCTCCCTCTCCCCCGAGACCTCCTCCTCCTCCTCCCCTGGACGACCCCCGGGACAGGCCCCCTCCCCAAGGACCCCAGCCGCCCCAGCGCCGGTCCCTCTGCAGGGTGGAAGGGGACGGGCCCCCCCACGGCCATGTCCCTCCTGGCACTTGGCCTGCCACTGTCCCGCTGGTGCGTTTATCCCCCCCTCTCCCCTCCGCTGACCCCTCCCACCCAGTGAGTCTGGCGTGAGAGATCCAGCTAGCGAAAGGAGAGCGGCTGTCTCAGCTGATTTGTCTCCCAGTCAAGCTGTGTGAGCCTCGGGCTGCTCCTCCCACGCGCTCTCTCTCCCTCTGACTCGATCGCCTCCTTGCTTTTCTCGCACACGCACACCGGGCTAGTCCCCCTCACGCACGCACGCACGCACGCACGCGCACGCAGGTGTCACCGCAGGAGCTTGAAGATGGAAGCCGGCAGGCTACGAACTGTAGTCCTCCTGTGTGTCTCTGTCTTTGTGTCACGAAGCACACAGCAGCAACTGTTTCCGCGTCTTTTCTTATTCTCTTGCTTTCCCAAGTTCCTATTTCTCTTGTTCCTAGTGCTCTCTCTCTCTCTCTCTCTCTCTCTCTCTCTCTCTCTCTCTCTCTCTCTCTCTCTCTCTGTGTTATTGTTTTGTTTTTTTTACCCTTTTTTCTTTTCCACGCGTGATAACGGCTGTGCCCAGCTCAGACGATGTCCGTCGGAGGTAGACGCCTTTTCGGTCCTATTCATTTTCACGAGCATCAGTCTCTCCCTCTCTCTCTGTGTCTCTCGCTCTCTGTTGCACTAAAGCAATGTAGCCAGAGAACGCTGGCAGAGTGTCTGTGTGCGGGAGAGGGAAGGAGGGCGGGGGATTGGTGGGAGGAGCAGAGAGGAGGCGGTCTGGCATGAAAGAGGCTCCATCAGGCCATCCCTGAAAAACCCTCTCTCCTTCCTGCTCACTCTCTTCCCTCCCCTCCCCTCCCCTCTCTTCCCACCTCTCTCTCTCTCCTCTCCAGTTTTCTATTTTCCCGTGCCACTTATTTTCCGTAGGTTTCCTACATTTCTTCCTCTGCTGTTTCCCAGGCTTTTCTTTTATCTTCAAGATTCCCCTTCTCTCTCTCTCTCTCTCTCTCTCTCTCTCTCTCTCTCTCTCTCTCTCTCGCTCTCTCTCTCTCTCTAACAATAAAATTATATTAAACTCACCCCCAAATGTAATTTTCTCTGACAAACCTACTCAGTCAACTTCACAAAGGGCGGGAGCCATCTTTTTTTGGGGGCGGCTCTTCTGTGGCTCCTGCACTCCGCTGTCATAAAGGAGGAGTCTGGGTTTTAATCAGGCCCGGATAAAGACAGATAATCCATGTGTTTTCAGCTGAGCTGTGACTTTATAATTAGTTTCCAGCGCGCCAAGCGGTCCGTTCGCAGAGGCAGAGGATGTGCCAAGTAGGATCCCGTGTGTGTGTGTGTGTGTGTGTGTGTGTGGGAAGGGGGACAGGAGGCCGCGTTCCAACAACTTCTTCACAACGGATTGCGTCCAATGATACGAGAGGACCGTCTGTGCGGTTGAAGCTCCGTCGGTCAGTCTAAAGCAGCATGGAGAGGAGAAGAAAACAAGAAAGTAAAAATAACTTTTGGGGAAACATAATCAGTGTTGGAAAAAAAGATAAAGACCATAAATTAAATTTTAAAAAACCCAATACAGACCTTAAATGTGGTCCTCGTTTCCAATAAGGGCAGAATGTGTCCTCTTGTGTATGTTTGTCATATACCAGAGGACTTCAAAGTTTTTCGGGCCGAGGACCCTTGGCTGATAGAAACACGGCACAGGGACCCCCTATCACATATGGTAACATATTTAGATGCCGGGTCAACAGTAATGTGTAGGGTGGACTATAGTGTCATGTATAAAAGAAGACCACTAACTAAGCCATTAAAATAAACATACACATTTATATATTTATAGCACAGGTTGTATTTGTATGGATATTAATATTATTGGACGAAAAAACGTTTGGGATCAAATCATTTGGAGGACCCCCTGCAGTACCTTTGAGGACCCCCTAGGGGTCCAGGACCCTCTATTGAAGAACTCTGTCATATACTATATGTATATTGGTAACCTCCCAGTGTCAGGTCAGTATCACAGTATAATCTGATCATAGCCCCCCCCACACACACACATACACACCTACAACTTTAAATTCACACAAAGACACACAGTGTACTACACACAGACACACTATACTGCTTGTCATTAATCTGTGTGTGTGTGTGTGTGTGTGTGTTTCTAGGTATTTGTGACCTTGAAGAATGTCCAACTGCAAAGTAGATTGGCATTGAGTTTCCTGTAGAAGGAAAGAAAGAAGACATTAAGTGTCATTAAACCTCATACATTTCCATTAGTCCTCTTTACTCCATTGTTGACTCTCTCGCTCTTAGATTGGGTGCCCCCCTTTTCACCCAATCCCCTCCCCCACCTCACTCCATCTACACCTGGCTACTGTTTGTTGTAAAATTGTCCAAGGCCCGGCCTTCAGAAAGTAATAGCAGAACACCTTTTTCATTCTGTGTCGAGACACGACGTTCACAAAAAGCATTACTTTGAACTGCCTAATGGTGGCTGATAGATATCATAAAAATATGCACGATGAATAATCATTCATTCACCAGTGAAAAATGTATGCCCGTATTATCAAAGACAATAAAACCGCACAGCCATACACTTTCTCCAGGTTCTCCACACAGAGAGCTGTTCATTTTATTAACATCTTGCCATGCAAGACAATAAGGTTATCCTGCCGGACCAAGATGATACGTGTGATTAGACTGCCACCAGCCTGTTCCTCCTTTGCCCACCCACCCAGAGATGAGCGATTATTATCCACTCTGCTCTTTTTGATACATTGCCATGGCAGCCAGTGGTGATGAGGGGTTGTCAAGGTAACAGGGAAACCTTTGAGCCACCCAGCATCCAATCAGCGCTGCGCAGCGCAATTCACTTAAACGCATCAAGGCGTGCGTCCTCCTCTGTTTCGTTGTCGTTTTATCGTACAGGCAGGCTGTGCTGTGCTGCATATTGCTATCGCACGTGTGCACGAGACAGAGGAACACAATGTGCTAAAGGTCACGAGGGTCAGCACGCAGTTAGAGTGTTTGTGTGTATGTAGGCCAAGGTCGTGCAACTTTTTGCTTTTCATGTGGTCCATATTAAGTTACATAAACAGTTCTGCTGGATGTGATCTTACTCTAAATTGTAACTGGAGGCCCTGCCAGAAGACGTCATGATGTCTATAAACCTGCTAAACGTACTTTTAAGTTTTTAATCAGTCTGTTTGTGATTTAACTATATAGCTGGTTGCACTCTTTAAGAAGCCATGGTTAGCTGTACTGTTCTATTACATTTTACAAGTTGTGTTTGAGGATGGTGTTATTACAGACCCCCCTGGTGCCAGTGTTTTGTCATTCCTCACCCCTCCTGCCACCGCCGCATCAACCACGGGTGCGTGTCGGTCTGGCGGCCGAGGGGTTAATGTCATCATCAGTCACGCGCACATCCAATCTCCCTCCAATCCCCAGACTGCCCCCGATCTCGCAGCGCGTCCCCCTCCCGTGTCCACCGACATTGTTGTTTCAGACACTTACAGGTTGAAGCGGGTCCCGTGGGCATTTAGTCACGTCTCCCCCCCCCCCTGCATTCTCATTTGTCGTTACCCTCCCCCCTCTTCCCCCTTCCCCCTTCCTCGCGTCTCTCCTCAAATGTGGCCAAGGTTGGCTGACGTGTGTCTTCAGGATTCACCGCCATCATTACAGCGGGTGGAGGATTCTAAACAAACTGTCAACAAATCTCGTCTTGGAAGGCCATGTAGAGAGGAACGTGTTTTGTTTTCTCTACTGCCATGCCTGCCTTTATTCCCTGCTGTGGTGGGCATCTTTGACAATAGGATGCATCGTCACTCCATCAGATTAATACAAATGGACTTTAATGAAGGCGTTTTAGCACCACGTTGGGTAATGTCCAAAGTCCCCCGCTTTCAACCCTTTACGTTTAATGAGGTGGTACGAATCTTCTAAAAGTGCAGAGTAGAGCAACTAATGTGGGGAGTCTTGGCACATATTTGTGTGTGTGTGTGCGTGCGTGCGTCCGTGCGTGTGCATGCATGCGTGTGTTTTGAAAAGGTTATATTCTGAAGGCTTGCTACAATGCTAAATAAATGATGGCTCTCTGGAAGAGGTAAGGACTTTAAAGAGGAGATTATTGTATAAGTGATTAAATGCATTATCTGATTGGATTTAGGAGCAATCAAACAAGGAGCAATCAAATAAAAACCTAAAAGCCACCAAATTATACAAAGATGTTGCATATATTTACTGTCATTTGAAGGTAACAAGGAGACTAGCTGGGTTAAAGAGCAATTTTACACCAAAAAAACTTGTTTGAGTTGAAATCTATAAAGTACTGTACCAGTCACTTATGGATACCGGTGATGCTGTCAATGTTACCATCCTTAAGGAGAAGAGTTACAGCGACGTTAATGGCTTTTGCTCCCGTGTGAGAATCAAGAGAAGGGCAAACAAATATGCCAGCACCGTCATGTAATGCAAATGAGATACAGTATCTAGTAGAGCAGATATATCACGTACTGTAAATCTGCGATAACGAAATACATCAACAGCCTGTGGCATTTTTGGACTAGGAGTTAAAACAAGTCTGGAAGAAAAAAAACAGACATGCATGTTATGGGGAATATTTCTGCTATTGCCCTTGAGCAAAGCACTGATGTTAAACTGGAGTTGGTCTCCAGATACAACAGTGTGGCTAGTGGTTAAACTGACACATTTCCCCTTGAGGGTCTTGCATGTGTTACACCCTATTATATCGGTTTGAAATGCACAGAAACAAAGACTGTACGCACACCGTAATACAAGCTAGCAACAAATAAACCGATGAGTTGAATCTTAACCACAGCGAACATAAAGTACCTGGGAGGCTGTTTGCCACTGAACTGAAGTGTCTCTCTTTTTATTATTAACTGCAACCAGACCAACCTCTGGCCTATACTGTAGTCATGGAAACCTAAATACCTACATACATAAATTAAATAAATGTACATTCTTTCAGTCCTACTTCACACATATATATATATATATATAAACATATATATAGAAACATGCAAACGGACCTTTACA
>JAODOY010084287.1:0-14445 GCA_025399855.1 Forbesichthys papilliferus
CACTATATACAGATTATATATATATATATATATATATATATATATATATATAAATATATATAACTTTAATACATTTTAAATTGATACAATTTCTTCTTCTGAATGTAGAGTTCAATCAATGTAGCAAACACACTAATCTGACATGAGTTGTGAGGCTTGCTTGGATCTGCAGCTAGAATTTCGCCAGCCACACATTACTCCAATTTGACAGCATAAGCAACAACATTGGATCACACAATTTCCTCCAAAGTTCGTGTCGCCCCAATACACACCCCCAGGGGTCCCCTAAGTGGCACATTGGACAATTACAATTACAAGCAAGCAAATGTCCATGGGAAGATACAATTCTCCCTCGAACGGAAATACACTGTGTCCCCATCATTCGCCGTCCAAAACAGAGCACAGCTGGCAATGCCTGGAGATAAACCGATCTGACCGGTCGCCACTGCGTGTCGCGTCAACAGAGACCTGTGCAGCTCTCTCAGCATGACCGCCATTAGTCTTCATCAATACTTCAGGGGCCCGCTCTCATGCCACGGGAGACCAGTGGGCGTTGGTTTGGCAGGCACATGGCCGCCCGCTGTGATGCACGGGACCGGAGGGCTAATAACGGAGTGTGACGGAGCCGTGCGGACGGCTCGTCTGCATAATGTGACTGGATGGGAAGGGGGGGGGGGGGGGTCATGGGGGAGGAGGGGGGGCTGAGAGCAGACAGCGCCGGCATGGAGGTGAGCCGCTGATATTGGCCGTGGCAGTCAGGCACACCGCCCTCGCTCATCTTGATGGGCCACAAACACATTCCTTGTCGAACAAGTCCAGCCTTAATGTGTCTGGGAGAGGAGAATGGCGTGCGTGCGTGTGTGTGCGTGCGTGCGTGCGTGTGTGTGCGTGCGTGCGTGCGTGTGTGTGTGCGTGCGTGCGTGTGTGTGCGTGCGTGCGTGCGTGCGTGTGCGCGGGGTGCTTGGGATGTAGGAACATGAGGAAGAGGGAGGAGGGGGGGGGATTCCCAAGGTGTTAAGCCAAGAACTTCTGCCGTGAATGTGCCTCTATCACCATGACAACTGGGGCTATGAAATTATCAAATGGCAGGAGTCCAGGGATTCACGCTCCCCCAGACGAAAGAGAGAATTAGCATTTTCCACGGATCTCTGCTCACGATCTTAAACTAGTATTGTTGGATCGCTGTATGCACTTGTTCATGTCAATTGTATTATTATTACCCCAATGGAGCAAACACAAGGTAACCAAGGGAAGCTTGAAGAAGAGCATAAACGTAATTGAACAGTGCTTTTCATGTAAAACAAGCTTCTATTTTGACTGGTGTCTTCCCTTGCTGTAGTACATGTTTTACATTATAAAGGAGTAATGTCTGTATACCCTAGATTTAGTATTTCCATATTTCTCTCATTCTCTTTCCATTGTGTTCCCTTTCTTTGATCCTCTCTCACACCCTTCCCTACCATATACACGTACGCGTATGTGACAATAAAAGCATCTTCATAACCCCATTCACAGGCCTTTCTCGAGTCTGCTCATACAGTATTGTTATTCATCTTTCTCACCGCTGGTTTCATCAACACAAAACCATTCTTCACCTGATGTCTCGACGTCATCATGACACAACGGTTCACTCACTGCGATTTTATAGTCCAGAGAAATCACATGCATTAATCATAGACACACTCTACAGATGAAAATCATATTTTTCAATAGTTTTTAGTAGCAGTCAGTCTTGTTTCTGCTTCATTTCTTTCATTTTGCTGAAATGAAAGGAATGAAGGTAATACTAATAATAATTTTATAGTTTGAAAATGAATTCACATTCTTGTAGTATTATACTGTCAACTGTATGTATACAATACACAGTGTATATACAGTATATTTATACAGTATGTATGCTGTATAATGTATTTTGAACAATATTTTTGTGAAAATAATTTGAATGCATTGTAGCTTGTTGTATTGTTTACTGTCAACACGGCGGGTCTAAATTACAGATCGTTTAGCTGCATCCTGTGAATTCACTTCCGTGTGATTCATGTCATTGGCAGAGCTTCGGAGGGGAGCGCACAGTTCTTCAGCCGTATGAACGCCATCCTGCAGAAGCAAGACAACATGCTGCACACGGCGCAGGCTGAGGTGATCCACGCAAGCCATGGGCTTCACATCCTTGTACACAGAAGCTTTACCTACAGCAGCGGCCTAAATAGGCCCGTCACTATCTCTCTGCCTCATCGAGGCATGTGCTATTAAGGCAGCGGGCATATATGCTTGTCGTTTAGAGCGCTAGCACACATCCGCTATGACGCGCGTAGACAGACGGACATGGGTGAGTTGGATTGGAGGCTCAGCTGTCACAAGCTGCTGTCGGTGGCTTTCCCCGCTCCCACATGCCGCCCACGCAAGGGAAGCCATGACGCACGGCACCCTTGTTTTCTAAAGAGGGCTTTAGGAGATGATTATGTTGTTCATAAACAGTATCGGAAGTTAATTAACGGAGCATTATAGGAGTTCTTCCCCAAGTGAACTGCAGCTTTATCTTTTTGAAACAAATATACCTGCTATAGAAGAACTGTTGAATAACACATCTAGTAGCATGCTGATGCTCGGGCAAATTGCTGTCGATCATTGTTTAAAGATCATTCTACATTTAAATATCTTTCCATTGATCAATAAAAAAAAGGTCTAAATTCAGTTAAGCCTGAAGGATGAGGAGGTTTTGATACTCGCTCTCTATCTCTATAGTGCCAACGAGTGGGGGGTAGCGTACCTCCACCACCAGAGCACGTGGACCAGGCCTTTATTCCAGACAGAATCAGCAGGAGAGAGGTTTGTCTTCTCCGCCATTATGAAACGTATACGGCCCAAATGACAGTGTGTCACATGAATGTACACTATATGTGCATACTACATGTGCTCTTATCTTAATGATACAACTGGTCAATAGGTCTGCGAATGAATACGGTGGCAATCCTCAAATGACACCAGAATGTTCTCAGTTGAGATGCTTGTGACACTTGATTTAAAATACTGTAGAACATTTCTCTTTTTATAGTCCATTCAAAATAGCTTTTGATAGATTTGTACTTCTTGGTGTGCCTGTTGTTGTACAATTGTAAGCCATTTTGCGTCAATTGATTTTAGAAGCTTTCATGGCCTCTCTTGCTACAGTATGACAATTTATTTCTCTTCCTGTGCTGTGTAAAATATAATCGGTGAACGGAAAATGTTAATTCAAAAGAAAACAAGTTAATAGACAGTAACGTCAAACCAGGCACATAATGTTCCCTTCTTGTTGTTTTGTATGTACACCGAAGAAAATTAACATTGGCTATTTAAATGTTATAAACTGCTGTGTGTGTTTATCTGCAGCTGGATTTACTTTATGAGGAAGCAGTGTATGCTGTGGTCAACAGGGTGGGTGTGCCTTCATCAGAACATGTCACCAGTGAGGAAGAAATGTTCTCATATTTACTAAAGGTACAGCTTACATCAGTGGTAGATCTTTGTTATTAAATAGCTTTATCCGCCAAAGACTGGAATGGAGAATTTGCTTGATTAGTGTCTAGCGACATATTTATTTTAATGCTGGTTCCATAAACACATTGAAGTCCCCTCTTGTAATATTGATGTTAGACTCTCAGAGAGGCAGTTGCTATAAGATGGTGATATGAATCTATACAGAATACTATTGGCTCAAACCGGACTCAAGTGGATTATATCAAAGCCTAAATCCATTACATTTCAGCTGTGATTCATGCTATCAATCTCAAGTTTATACATTATGTCTTAATGACTGGTGTTTATGGACTTTTTTAAAGCCGCTTAGCCCATGCATTTGTTAAGGTAGAATAATATTTTCAAATTGTTAGTATTGTGTTACTAATTAGTCTTCCTAAGCTCAACAGAGACCAATAGCATAACACGAGACCCTTTGAAGCTGTTGACACAAATAGACTTTCCTGCCAGTGTACCTAACCGTACGTACAGTGGTGGGAAATTACAGGAAGAAGTGGTCTGCACAAAGCATGCCTCAAAGCACGCAACTACATCTTAATAAAAAGCATTAGTGAAAATACAAGAGAATATGACCAACTGTGTATGAGCTAATATGTAATTGCGGTTTAGATTCATGAGGTGATGTCTCAAATATGAAGATATCCTCTGTATGCAGAGTTAATGGTAAAAACGCAAATGCTAATGACGTTTTGGAGATTATAGAATTTTGGTTATACTTCTTTTCCTGACACACACGCACACATGCGCGTGCACACACACACACACAGACACACACGCACACACATAACATTAACACTATTCTCAGGTGCTGTTTTAGAGAATATAGTGTACAGTAAAACCCATTTATGTCTGTCCATCTGTTCAAGGTGTTTGATATGGGTGAAGAGGAGCATGACATTATTCTTCAGAAAGTCAGAGAATCAAAGGTGGGTGGCTGTTGTTGTTTTTAGTATTGTAGTACCCAGCACAAATCTAGATATTTTGTAGATTTTATGTCATTACTATTGAATATGCAGTAGGCCTATATAACATATTTGTGAAGTATATTGAATTGTACTTTTACAGTGAAATATGAAGCAGTTTGAAATAATATTTCTGTTAGAAAAAGCAGTTTTTTCATCAACAACAGAGTTAAGTTAAAAGTATAATTGTCGTTCGTTTAGTGTCTGTGAGATAATGTAATATAATTCTTGTGGAAACCGATGTTGTTTGAGAGTTACAGTGGAAATGTGGTAATTTCCATGTAGAGCTTGCCTCAGAGTCAAAGCCTTTGGAAAGCTTTTTTTCTTTCTTTTCATATTATGTTTTTGCTAGAGACCTTTAAATGTCACCGTAAGAAAAATAAATCAGAGGCCACCTGTTAGGTTAGGTTGTGACCATACTGTACAAGTGTACATTGGACTATTTCCAATAATGTTGTTTGGACATAACCCTGTAACAAGGGATATTTATTTAATTATTTATTGTAATTGTATTGACAGTATGAACAAATTGAGGGAAAATACTATACACAGATCATTAAACATCTAAGTAATTATCTAAATTACATACAGTATGCATTTTAGTGTTATAAATGGTTACAATTTATAATCATAATTTTGACATCAGCTTCAAAGTCAACCTAAAATTAAAATAATACATAAAATAGCACGAAAGATGATTGAAGATAAACACTATCCTTCTGCATTGTCAATTTAAACTGGGAACAGAGCATTTGGAGACGTATGACTAGATTGCAAATTGTTTACAGCCTGCCAGCTTCTCCCTGAGAGTTTCTGTTATGAAAGCAAAGAATCTGATGGCCAAGGATGCAAATGGTGAGTCATTTATTCACTTAACTCCCCTAATGAAAAGAGACAAATTCTGAAGATGGAATGTTACCATGTCCATTTCCCCGTGTGAAATTACAATTAGTGGATATATTCGGCTGTTTTGTGAAACTTCAGCCACACGGATGTATCTGGCCGGCACTTGAGAGCTGAAACACACATCAGCTGTATGACCGGTTCACCATTTTAATAAAAGCATCCTTCAATTGCACAATAACTATATACTGCATGTCATACCCTGTGTGGTGGCCAGGGTACAGTGACCCCTACTGCATGCTGGGAATCCTGCTGGGTCAGAGCCCCCGAGAGTCAGAGGAGAAGAAAGAAAGGAAGTTCAGTTTCAGGAAGAGAAAGGAGAAACTGGAGAAGCGCACCAGTACGAAGGAGGTGTTAGCTGCCAGGTGTATCCATGTCACCGAAGTTAAACCGGAGACTCTCAACCCAGTGTGGGATGAGCACTTTGTCTTGTATGTATACCGCTGTGCCACATTTCCAGCATCCTTGTGTGTGTGAATGGTGTTTGTGACTAACCGATTCACTCATGAGCACTTTAACACTAACGCCTAGTGTTGCTATTATTGTGCACTCACAATGGGTTGCCGTTATCGCCTGTGAATGCTCCATATAGGATGTGTGCGTCATTTATTGTTCACGTTTAATTCTGTACACACGCCGGTAAGAAGTGATGTTGAGTTTGTGTTGTGTTTATTTTCTCCCTGCAGCGATATAGACGATGTGCACAATGATCTCTTACACCTTGACATATGGTAAGTTTGGTGTTCAGTGGTACTAATGAAATGAAAATCCTAGGAGAATTAAGAGTGTTTTCTTTGAAGAAATTGCTAGGATTATCTGATATTAATTTCCAACCCGTTAGCGATGTTGTCATATTGCCCACTTGTTCTTGGTGTTCATTAATCCCTTAAAAAGTAAAGCATTTCTTTAATTTTCATGGACTTTATACTTTAAAATATTCTTCTAGCCCTTCGTTTTAACTTCACTTGTGGATATTGAAACCTATAGGCATTCCGTACCTCAACAAAACTCATAACACATCACTGTATTTGAATGGTAATGTAATGTGTTCCCATTGGATATTAGGGCATGGGATAACCTGGCTTTTGTCATCTCGTCCTCAGGGATCACGACGATGACGTCTCTGTTGCCGAGGCCTGCAAAAAACTCAACGAAGTCAGTGGACTGCGGGGGATGGGCAGGTAGCCTAATACAGTACTCTCTGTATGAGTTTTACAGGCACATTTAGTGTGGACAACCCTGAGTGTGCCTTTTTCAATGGAGATGAATTGCTATTGTGTTTTAGTAAGGTCATTTGATTCTCATGGATGGAACATGAAGATAACCATCAGCTCTGATTGTTTCATACGTAGGTCTACTGTCAAGCATTAGCAATGTCTAACCTACCCAGGCCACACTATCAACAGCAGCAGCTAAAACGCATCTAAGTCCTAAAATAGAGATTGGCTGTCATTTTCTTAGCAACTTAATTTAAACCTAACCACTCAAACAAATGCATAACATCAATGACAACATTGTAATATTTTCTTATTTTCATATATTGCCCATGTTACATTATGTTGTACAGAGTTAGGAAAGCAATGTTCAAGCCTGATGGCTCCTTACACGAAACATGATATCTTCCTCAGTCACAGTGAGGAATACAACTTAATTTAACACTGTAATTGGATCGGTACTCTGTGTTATATATTATATATAATACACAATATATGAAGTTCAGGTATCTGTATCAATATCGAGACTGAAACAATTGGTTTGTGCCATCCCTAATACATACATTGTGAGTGAATACTATTGTTTATGCAGTCAGTGTTGTGTCATTTGAGTTAATTAAATGACAGGAATCTTAATTGAATAAGCCTAGCTTATTATGGTGGTAAATTAAATAAGCATAGCCTGTGTGCACTACTGTTTATAAGTAAGAGATTGCCCTTGCTTGCTGATTGGATGTGGACATGTGGTTGTTTTATGTTACATTGTACCAAAGTGATATTAAATTGAATGGAATGTAAAGTTAACATTGTGTGTGTGTGGGTGTGTGCATATGGGTGCAAGAATAATTTTGCCAATTTGCCAATAAGGGCATTGTACTTTGCTGTATTTAATCAGGTATTTTAAGCAGATAGCTAAGTCAGTGCGGTCCAATGGATCTGCATCATCCGGCTCTGAGGAGAATGCAGATGACTTCTTGGGTTGCATTAACATCCCGTTGAATGTAAGTCTTAACAATGGCCTCCAACAGAACTGGAAACCCAAAGCAGTGTTAAACTAGAACATCTCAAATCTTACTTTATTTAAGGAGATTCCTGTCATTGGCAACGACAAATGGTTTAAACTGGAGCCCAGGTCAAGTGTGTCTAAAGTTCAGGGAGAATGTCACCTGATTTTGAAGCTGTTTACCAGCCAGGTATGTATGAATCATTAAAAGAATATGTGTCTCTGGGAATGATACAAAGCGTTCAAATACATCCTCACTGAAGCTTTGGTTTGTTTAGCGAGATACATCCTTGTCTAAGAAGGACACTAACGTCTCCATTCACAAGAAAATGCTGACTCAGATTCTGGAATATGAACATGCTCATGTTAAGGTGAGCATAGCATTCAATGTCTGGATAATTTAGTTTTAATTTGGTATTTAATAATATAATATAATATAATATAATATAATATAATATAATATAATATAATAAGGCAGAAAAAAAATGTAGATTCTGACACTTTTGCTTTACTTTCAATCTTATTATGAAATGAAAAGGTCCATACATTTGCAACTCTTCCACAACCATCTCTTTCCTTCTAGAGAGAACCTTATAACTGGAATGGGCAGGTTAGTCCACCAGCGTGGACCGTCCTCACCCATCACGCTATGCAAACTGATATTTCAGATCTGCAGCAGGCCATCATGTGGGTATCAGCGGCTAAGGCCAACGTGCCACTTGTTGGTACCAGATCGAAGGAGCCCCTGTGATATCCTTTTGACATTTTATGTTGTGCTATTTTCCATGCAGTCGCTGGCAGTGTTACAGCAGCCACCATCGCACACAGAGGCTGTGCTATTCCCTGCTGCTACGCCTTCTGAGGACCATCGACGCCGAGTGGGATCCCCTGGCTATCAGAGGAGACCTGGTAGGTTGTCCACGGTCGGGACAGCTCTCCCGTTAGTCAGCGCCTGTCATAACCCCCCCTCCCCCATAAACCGCCTCATTAGCAGATCCCCTTCACTTTACATCCATCAAGGTTTTTGGTTCGACCAAAAATGTCTTGCAGCCGGTTCAATGTAAACGTGTAACCGGGGGGGGGGGGGGGGGGGCCCCTCCCCCCCCCCCCCCCCCCCCCCCCCCCCCCCCCCCCCCCCCCCCCCTCCGGGGTCCAGGAGAGGCAGCTGTCAGACAGCTTCAGGCTGTACACAGAGCACTGCCTGTGTTTGATGACGAACATGCGACAGGTGTTCCCCTGTACCAACCCTGCTGCCATTGCACGTTATGAAATCATGCTGAGGTAAATCCACACCACCCTGTCACGGCATCACACGCCATGCAGCGCCCGCCGCACGCTCACTCAACGCCTCACCCATAACAGAGTCGTGAGGGGTCAAAATGAAGTATGGGAAGCTCCCTATATGCATCCCAGTCTAAAGTAGTGGTTTTTTTCTGCTGCAATTACATGAGCCCATTTAGCATTTAAATTATATATACTATTTATATATAATTGTCTACCTATCACTTTGTGAAAAAAGAAGAATATAGACCATGATATGCGGATATTGTAAACTGGACATCTGAATATGTTGTAGCTGGATTTGCCAACCAATTCAGTTCAATTATTCATACAGACCTACAGGCAGTATAATTACATAGGATAATATAGTTGTTAGGTACTGTATACATCCGAATTTGTCCTGGTTACAGAATTTAAACATAAAACCATGGCAAATACAGAAGGTCACCCCTGTGCTTCTGTATTGCATTCTGCCAATGCAATAGCCTACCTTATGGAATATTGCATGCGTCATGAAACTTATATCTTGGTGCGTTCGGCTCTACAACTCAAATCATTTGATCCGGTTGATGCTGGCTTCATGGAAAAGCATAGGGGAGACACAGCATTCATTCCTGCAGTCCACCTATGAAAAGGCTATCCTAAGGCAGGCCAATAGGATAGTAGTCGTCCCAAGCCATGTATCTACATGCTGAGTAGCAGTTACTGCCCTCTAGAAGGAGGTTCAGAGTCCCCCGATGTATGCTAAATATTTTATAATTAATTGATCCAAGTATTAATAAAACTATGACATAATGACAGGGAAATCTTTATTGAAGTGTTTATGTAGATGTTTTCTTCTTATTAATGCATCTACAGTATATTGTAAACTGGTGCTTTGATGTATGCTTAATTTTGTGTATGTTTTAAATTATGTATTTTATAACACCTTTGTATGGCATATACTGTACGCACATTGTTTGTTTTATTTTATGGCTGCAGCATGGGTAAAGCCCAAACCAAAATTTCCAATTTGTGGAACAATAAAGTGAATCTTGAATCTTAACTTTCCTTGAAATATTGGTCCTTGAAGAAAGGTTACCAGGGAATTCTTCTTTCATCTGTAGGCAGCAGCATTGCTGTTTACTTTCTCCAGTACATTTTACTTAATTTTTTGTCATTATTGTAAGTGTAATGGGATTAAATTTGGATCTTAATCCCCTTGAATTACAGCTAAAAGTGATTGCAAATGATTGCTGTAACTCAAAAAAAAAATGCAGTATGCCCCCATGGACATCACATGGCTTGATTAGAAGAGTCAACATAATGAAGAGACCCTTCAACTCACTCTTGTATTTGACCTTGTATTAATAAAGGACATGCATTAGGATACATAATATAGATGGGCATCTCCCACACGCACACACACGCACACACACACACACACACACTTGTTTGGCAGGCTTCATTGCAAAACGCCCTTCTCTCTTGTTATTTCTGATAGAGGGATTGGGTACATGCAGAACATGCAGGCTTTCAGGACTGTGTGTCCACTACGCAATGAACTGCATTTGGACATTGCCACTGCTGTTAAGGTAAAAAGAAAAACAAACCCTAACTAATACTAATAATACTAATACTAATACCCTAACTACCCTAACTCTGCATAATGAATTACATTTCTCTTCTAATGATATAGATTTTAATTGATTTGTTATTATTTTAGAAAGGAACTACAGACTGGTATGAAAGCAATATTGAACAATATAAACCAGAGGAAGGGGTAAGTCATACATTGCTACAATGTATTTTGTTAAAGGAACAATCCTTGATTTTTGTTCTTGAATTACCTGTGCACTGGTCCATCTTTAAACAAACAAAACCACAATGTTTAGGTTAAAAACAAATAACCCCCCCCACACCTTAATTCTGATTAGCTATTCTCCTGTTTACTCCGCACCCAACAGCTCTCACTGCATTGTTCCATAGCCGGCCCCATACAGCCACATTCATTGTAGTTTATAGAATATTAAAAGTACCTAACTAACTAGTACCTAACTAACTGAGGGCACCGAATGTGTTGTGTTTTGTTCCTAAAATAAAAGTCTCTGGAGGAGCAGCTAAAGCGGCGGGTCCAAGTGGTCGATGCTGTATGTGCCGACGTACAAAGAGCCCAAAACACATACAACAAGCTGTTCTTCAGGTGATTGCCTGGCTGTAACTGTTTAACTGTTTAATGATCTCTGTGAACTGGTAGACCACATTTATAACACGCTCCATGCTCGTGCCCACAGTACAGTTAAAGTCGATTTCCTCAGCATCTCCTACCGGCAGTTGGAGAAACTGGTACGTCTTCATTCAACAAGCTGAAATGCTATTAAGAGCATCATCCTTGCAGACAAGTCAGACATTCTGCTGTTTCTCCCTGCAGGTAGCTGATGACATTAACATTGCCATGGAACGGGTGTGTGGCACTTTGGAGCAGGAAAGCTCCCGGCTGACCCAGACCATGGGAGAGACCATCTTTGAGCTCTTCATGTCCTTGAAGATCCTCAAGGGCTTCCGCGAGTTTCTTCCTCTTAAGTTAGTAAATAAATGTATCTTCAAGCGCCTAGAAAATAGTACTTTCTAGCACTTATGTAAACTATAAGCTTCTTATTTTTAATAAGATAATGTTTTCTCCTCTATCAGGGATGCTAAAATGTTGGCCTTGACTGGATATCATAACTGGTTCAAATCGTCCATCCACAAGTGGCTACAGATTGTCCACGACAGGTCATGTGACCGGATCTGTGCAGCGGTTGACGTTGACATGGTAGGTTTTCACTCATGTCTACATAGTACTCTACTGCTTGCATGGCTATACATTGTCAAGGAACAGAAGGAAGGTATTTTTTTCCTTCCATTACATTACATTAAATTCCATTATGCTAACAGATATGTTCAGGTTAACTTGAGTCATCATTTCATAATTTATATTCCTTATTGTCAACATTACATCACACTCCTTTTGTTATGTTCCCATGTCAATGTCACATGTATTTAACTTGGATATGGAGTTGAATAAATATGACATTTTACATAAGCAACACCATTTCTTTATACCACACGGGAATGTAGGCTACTGTAGGCATTAATGTAGGTCTCTATATTTGCAATAATCTGGCAATACGATACGCATCACGATACAGGGGCCACAATTCGACATATTGCGATTAATAGCAATACTGTAAGCAAGGCGATTTTTGAAAAAAATAACAGAACCACTTATGTAAACTTGCTTAGGGTTTTCAGATGGAAATTTGCTTTTAATTCAGATAAATCTGGTAATAAGCATATTTCCTCTATTTAGATGTTAATGTATTATGTACATGATCCCTTTTACAAATACATTTAGTAAAACAAAATGTATATTGTGACTTAGAGAATCGATACAGAATCGCAGTAACATCGTGATACTCAGATGTATAGATATGGTCTTACAACACTAGTAGGCATAACTCCCTGATTGCATTAATTAACGTACGGTCTTCAGGCTGTAATACTCACTTGTATTGGAGGCACCACATAGTATGCCATTCCCTTGGTGTGTGTTTTGCGTGCATGTGCAGATGGAGCCTATACAGCAGGCAAAACACAGCTCCTCAGCGGTGGAGGTGACCGCCTGTTTCACTCAGGTACGGCAGATCTGGTCCCAGCTGGCCTGGCCAGACTCTGCAGGAGCCTTCATCTTTGTCACCCGCCTGACAGACGTGAGCTCCCCTGCCAGTGCTCCCACACACACACACATGCCCACGCACACACACATGCACGCACACGCACACACACACGTCAATAAATGCAATAACATGCACACGCACATGGCCACACGCACACACACACACACACACACACACACAATCGCATGCACACACACACACAAACACACGCACACACACATCAATAAATGCAATCACATGCACACACACATGGCCATGTGCACACACACACACACACACACACACACAAGGCTTGTTGAAAAGCTCTACAGGTGGCTGGTGAGAGGCAGAAATAAGAGCAGAATTCAAAAAGGAAATTGAGGGATCCAGCTTCAACGCGGCGCTGTGTTTATTATGTGCCATAGAATTTCTGCAGCGAGGCCGTGTGCTACTCCGAGATGATCACGCGGAAGATCGAGAGGAACCAGCTGGGGCGAGACCACAAGAGGCTCACAGTGCAGGTAATGCCCTCAGGAGGGCCGCGGAGTCGTGTAGGCGGCAAACGTCAATCAGACTTTTCTCCCTGGCAACGCATCGCGCTGAGCGGGAGACCGCTACACTCACTGACATTTTCTCTTCATCGCCGTCGTCGTCAGGGCGCGCACTCGCTATAGCAACAGAATTAGCATTGTGCTAATTCCAACCTTCGCCAGCCTAGATTGTAAAATGTATTAAAATACATATCAAATGTATTGTATGTAAGTTTTTTTGCATAAAGCCGTTAATCACATTACAGCCCCAAAGGGCGCTACAGCCCACATTTCACATGGAAACAAACAACACTCCCTGCTATATCAGCATATCGATGTCATTCTGTATGTATAGCAGAGGCTGTGGGCTGTGCTGATGCCTCTTTCACAGGGATGCCTCACGTCCATTGACCTGTATGTTTGCTGTAAACACAGTAGAGATCGACGGCCTTTCATTGTGAGCTTAATGACGTCCCATAACTACCTGTTTTCTATGTGAAAAAGAAACTATGTCTGTTCACATGCGCACAGATGTCAGCGGTGTTTCTAATTTGCTGTCAGACATTCACACGTGCACTCCCGTCCCCTCCGCCACGCTCTTCTATAGCCCTGGCTCTTTTCCTTCTTGTATATCTGGGCCCTCGTTCTCTCCTCTCCTCCTCCTCCTACTGTTCCTCCTACTGCTCCTCCTTGCTCCTCGCTAGCTGTGCGTCGCCCTGAACGACACGGAGCACGTGCGCGTCTTCCTGGGGCACCTGCCGCGCGACCTGGACTGGCCCGGCGTGGAGCAGGCCATGGAGGAGTCGTGCGGTGCGGAGGGAAAGGAGCAGGTGTACAAGGCGCTCAACGGACAGCTGTACAACATGGACATGGACCTGCAGAGGGAAGCCAAGCGCCTCATCGCCATGCTCACTGACAAGGTGCCGCGTGGCTGAAGACGTACTAATGTTGTGTAGCGCGTATGTGTGTGTGTGTGTGTTCGCATGTATACACACACACACACACACCATATTAAACAGAGATGATAATAGAGCTCCTCTATGGAAAGATGTATGTCTGTAAACTTAACTGTTACGGAATACAAGCTCATCAATAGCATGTTATCCTAAATCCATATTTTTGTAAAAATGTAAACTATACATACAGTATATACACTACCGTTTAAAAGTTTGGGGTCACCCAGACAATTTCATGTTTTCTATGTAAACTCACACATTCTTTCCTCAAATGAGTTGCAAAATGAATAGAAAATATAGTCAAGACATTGACGAGGTTATACATAATGATTTTTATTTGAAATAATAATTTTGTCCTTCAAACTTTGCTTTCGTCAAAGAATCCTCCATTTGCAGCAAT
>JAODOY010084288.1:0-14442 GCA_025399855.1 Forbesichthys papilliferus
GGTCTCTTATGTGACGTAGTGCTGATGAAGAGGCTGAGACTAGAGACGGTCTCCTAGGTAACGTAGTGCTGATGAAGGGAAGCGGGTAAGTCTCGGATGTTGGCAATCGGCTTGTGTAGAGAAAGTCTCAGCTCGGTGATGGTGGCGATGTCCTGGAGACATGCGCCCCTGTGCCAGTCCCCCGAGTAACCTTGGCCTCTGGCAGTTTGTCATATGTCAATATGTTGACTGGCTGCCCCCGATGCTGCTAAGACCCTGTTTTGAATGTGATATGTGTTGTAAAAGGTTAGGATGTCAGTGGAAGTTGAGACGTTTATGTTTGTAGGACCCCATTATTTTTAAATATTTTTTATATTTCAGAACATTAAATTAAGATATGGTTACAATTGGCAAATGTTGGTGGTAGTAGCAAATTTTTAATCGGTGTGCAATATCAGCTCGAAGACTTCTCACCAGTCTGTCCAATTACAGAGAAAGTGTCGCCGCTTGAGCAGTGTACCAACACATATCTCTCGTCACGTTACTAAAAATGATTGTCGTATAGGCCAACGTTAGTATATGTGCTCTATTCACATCAACATAATGTACGTAACATTAATGTTGCTATACCGAAATGCGACCCGTCGCTCATCGGCGTATCGGGCACAGATACAGTATGTCGTCCCCTCCTATGCAGTCACACAGCAGCTGCCGATTCTACTGTAACTCATTACCAAAACCTCCTCTGATGGCTTCCACCTGGTCGTACTGTGAGCTCCAATCTCCACCGCAGGCATCACACCTGGAGATAGAAGCCCCCCGCCGGACTGGCCCCTGTAGAGCATTAAACATGAGCACGCTCAGCTTGGATAGGTCGCACGTGATTGAACATGCAACTGTAAATTCGCTGTCTTAATTTGTCCTGTTTATTATTTATTGTCTGGTTGATAACGCCTGTCTTGGCGCATGATGGGCCTGCTGATTGACAGCCCCAAATCGTTATGTTTACCTCCCCACTCCATGTCAGTGTGACACAAACAATCGCATTGTGAGAGGCTGAAAGTGTATTACTTTTTCCAAGTGACAAGTTAGGTCCGTGGTCATTTTGTCTGAGGAGCGATGAGTGCTGTGGTGTCTCGTTGAACCCTGTGGTCTAATAAAAAAAAAAAATGGGGGAGGAAATGACTCTCCCTTCCTTTTCCATCACAACAGCAATTTTCCTGGGCTCGTTCCGCCTGCCTTATGAAGAGATCCGGGACATTGTGCTGGAGGTGGACGAGCAAAGACTAAGCGAATCACTCATCCAGGTAAGACTGATAGTTTGTGTTTGTCTGGGACTTTTTCTCAGAGGGAATGTGGGTGTGTGTGTGTGTCTGCAAGCCCACATGCCCGCCTGTCTGCACGTGTGTGTGTGTGTGCAAGCCTGCCTACCTGTCCGATCACGCACACACACACAAACACACACAAACGCGTGTGTAGGCAGGCGTGCAGGCAGGCTTGCAGACACACACACAGGTGTGTGCATGAACCACATTGGTGTGTGTGTGTGTGTGTAATACCGTGCTCCTACTTTCATATGCAGGCATGTGCAGAAATAATTGTCCCCTGTTTGCGTTCCGTGTCTGGCGTGTAGCTTGGTGACCCCATTTGAAGCTTAATAAGGTCTCCTTTTGGCACAGGGCCCCCCTCCCCATCCAGGCCACCATTCATTCTCTCATAATGGATTGTGTGGGCCGTGGCTTGGCAAAGTTTCCCCAACACCACCCTCTTTTCCTCCAGCCTTTGTCTTAACCCATGATTGATGATGGTCCTAAAGGCTTCCCGTTAACTCATTGTTTTTGTTTTTCTTGTCTGGGAGAAAGCGCTAATTGTGAACGGGGCGTACCGTTTGAGGTGGAGATACATGGCTTGGCAGCGCCACACACAAACTGTATTGACATTGCCAGCCCGGCCCTTTTATCGGGCATTTTCTGCAGTCTCTTCGCCTTTTGTCTCTCCATTTCATTTGTGAAGTGGGAGGTGCGGACCTCAGGAGTGAGGAGTGAATGAAAGAAGACTTGATTTCAATAAAACCTTGGCAGTGCTTCTCAGGTGTTTGTGTACATGTTTGTGCAGTGGCATTACTTTTCTCTGCTCAACCACCAGGGGGCATTCCTGTGAGATGTTTTTCCAAGCTTATTCGTATTCTTCAGTTCATTACAAAGAATACAAAAAAGAGACTTGCCTTGTAGTGATATGTATGATCCCCAATTTTAGTATGTCTATATCAACATTGCACACACATAGACCATTCCACTTCTGTCCCCCTCCACTGATCAGACTCTGGCGAGGCAATATACATTTTGATGACGGCTATCTAGTCGCGTGGTCCCGCGGGATATAATAATGTGAGCTCTTATAACCTTTAATTGGCTGGGAAAATGACAAACCTTCAACCCCGCTTGCTGTGAATGTGAGCGGTGTACGTGAAAAACAGTTGGCAAGACTTCTAGCCAAACACACAATGGGTCCCCATAACGCGCTTCACTTAACAAAATGGACCGTCATGCGCACACCAAATAGAAGTCCCAAAATATTACTCTTTTTAGATGAGAAAAGTGTGGCGCCACAGAGCCGAGTTATATAAACTGGACATTTAGATTTTTAATTGTCTAGTTATATTGCCCTAAAAATAAATTGTCATTGCAGTTTCTGGTTGCTAAAACATTTGTGAAAGTGTGATTATGTTATGCTTCTAAGATATTCTGTTAGAGCTGTTATGAACTGCCTTTGTGTTTATTAGATTTTTTCTTTCATCAGGGAGTTTTAAATCCAGAGAGTGACAAATACTGTTTGAGTAGTGTGGAGGGGCTGAGAGACCCCTCCACTGGGTACAACAGTCCCAATAAAGCTCTCCATCTGTGCAGCACTCATCTCTACTCATCACACTGATTATTCACTCCACACCACCCACCCACAGCCGCACACCAATCACCATTCATCCACGCTGTACTGGCTGCCTGGCCTGGGCAATAAAACAAATAAATGAATAAATACAAATAATGTCAGTAATATCTACACCCTTCTGTTATTCTTTGTAGGAGTGGGTGGGTGGTGGTGATGATGAGTGCTTTTGTAATTTGAAATATAGGGGAGGGAATGATAAAAGCATTACAGATGCAGAGTTAATTTTCAAGAAGACTTTGCATGTCTTAACGTACTGTTAGCTATTTATCATCGATATTCATGTGTTACCAAATGTGTTTCACTTATCCACTCAGCTATGCTTTTCAACCAAAGCTAAACAGTTGATCTTTAATGACCATTTAACGCATTAGATGCATTTTAATGTGTTGTTGCATGCTTACAAATATGGTTGTGTGTGAAGGAAGTGATTCTTTTTCAAAAGAATCCTCTTTCAAAGAACGCCTGTTCCATCAGTCTTTTCCAGAGTGAGGAAGGAAGGAAGGATGGAAGGAAGGAAGGAGGCAATTCTAGGAAGGATTAATGTGTCTAAAACTATTGAATCCCATCATCTAGCGGCTGCATGCACACGTCTAATGCAATGATTTGTCAGCAGGCTGCCTCACAGGGCTAGCATTGACGCAGCCCGACAATGTGTCACCCTGGCAGAGTGGATAGATTGGAGTTGATTGGCTCTCCTTATTCTGCATTAGGGCCCATCAGCGACTCGGCCGCAATGATGTACACATCGCCCAACGGGAGCAGACATGCCGGGCTCTCGCCCCGCCGTCCGACTGCCACGTGAAACCGCACCAGTTCACCTCGCTGGTTTCTGCGCCCCACGCACACACACATGCACGCGCACACACATGCTCACACGTACACACACACACACACACACACACACACACACACACACACACACCCAAGGTGCATGCAAACTGGACAGGCGCCGTCAATTATCCCCATATTACATGTGCTGTGAACACACACTTTATCTGCATTTGTGAGATGCATATTAACAAACAACAACACATGTGCACAGTGTACAGTACACACACACATGCACGCATGCATGCATGCATTGTTCACTATGTACACTGAAATCAGCAGGCAGCTGCAGTACTAATCACATGGCGGACATAGGTCAGTTTCGGGTTTCCGGTCAGCTTCATTAAAAGCAGGGCTTTTGAAAAGGGGGACAATGAAAGACAATAACGGATGTTGGCTCGGTGAAAAGAGTGTGCCCCTTCAAATGGCTTGGCAAAGGTCCTTTTTAAAAGGGCTGACAGCCTGACAAAAGCCGGCCCACTGCTATTGTTGGCGGGCGAGGGAGCCCTGTGGACGTGTGTCGGGTGGTGAGGGGGCAGGCTCGTGCACTCGGGTTCCTGGGGGTCTGGAGGCATTGTGATTGGCCTTAGTTTTGTGCTGTAAGGCCCTCCACCTCCGCCAGGGCCTCTGAACAGCACCCACGCCGGTTAATGCAGCGCTCATATGGGGTCACCGTGCTTACCGTGTTCCCCAGACGAGTTCATGTGAACACTCCCCATCTTGTGGTATTAACAGCGTTGTTAAGTGGAGCTGAAAGCTTTGTGCTCACATCTTCCCTAATCTTAATAAGATAATAAATATAACATAAGATTAGATTCTCCCCACTTGTCGTTTCCACCCTTAAAAGTTATAGTATGTCTTTCTCTTTAAACGTGTCTTCCCAATTCTAAGATCCCCTCACAGGCTTTCTGGCATGGCATGATGATACTATTTGAGCTGATGGCATGAATATCCTTGCAAACAAAGAACAGGAAGACCAAACTATAACCAGATTATTAGTAAGCACTCACAGACCCATAGTTAGCTCATAAAACAATAATGCACCGGCAGGCATAACATTAAATAATATCATCATGGAATCTTAACCCCCCCCGCCCCCTCTCTTCCAATTAGAGGGTCTAATTTCTAGTGGCTATCTATAATTTTATATTACACAACAAACAGTACAATATTACTTTATGTATTTGTTGTACTGTATTTCATTTTCAATATTTCAGCAAGTAAATTGGCCCCACATATTGCACATTTAGAGCAGCTTGTTAATTGCCCGATCTTATTTTTCCTGGACAGAATGCCTGGATGACAATCCCTAGCCCCTTAAAGTGGCAGCAATATACCCTCACTCCGGGAAGAATATGCTTTGTAGTCTAATGAGTTGTCCTGCCCACATTGTGCCAGAGCTTCCCATGGTACCTCACACACTATATATAGTCCAGCAGATGCAGATATTTTGCCATGTCCAATTATGGAACAATGTTAAATTAACCTGTCACATCTAAGATCATCACACAACTGACCTCAATGCATCAAAGCTAATACATATTTATATATATGGGGAATTGTTCGCTGCTTACATTTATGAAGGCAATATTTTTCATATTCATTCTGAAATTGAGCAATACACAATGATATAGTAATACTATTTATTTAAATCAAGTTTGTTGAACAATTGAACAATTAATTATGGGATGGATTTATATTGTAAACATTGTGTAATTTTCTTAACTAAGTTATTATTCCAATAATAAGTATTTCATTAGTTTTCAAATGTGTTCACATTCTGTAAGCCCTGTAATAAGTTCACAACATTGAGTACAGTATGTGAAACTGCATTCAGTGGCTTCACAAGGAGCTTGTTGTAGCCTGCTGCTAGAGCAGCTCCCGTTTCCCCTTCCACACCCAGAACCCAGCTGGGGCAGATGAGAGAGAATCAACACTAAATCTTTAAGCACACCCAGTGTGTGTGTGTGTGTGTGTGTGTGTGGTAAGCTAACACTCATCACTGGGTGATGTGGCCTTTGGGTCTTGTTTTGCGGAATATCAGAGTGCCTCCTCAATGTTTAATGCTGGCCAATGTATTTTATATTACTCCATCTCCTTTTCAAAAGGAAATGGTAATGACTGACACTGCACCACTATTCATTTGTAATTAGTGTTGTCCTATATGGTGTGCACAGATGCATGGGTGAGATTAGCATGTAAGCATGGTGGTTATGTGTGTCAAATTGCAACTTAGACACCCTGAGCATACAGTATATGGGCAGGCAAACAGTGTGTCTTAATTGATCAAGTTCAAATATCAAGGCTACTCCAGAACTTTAAGGTATATAATATAGTAAGCATTTTGTTAAGACGTGCGCAGTGGCATCTCGGGTTGCCTGTTTTGACGAAAGCTTCATGGGCAGGGACTGTTGCTTGACTTCGTCATCTCACTGACCCACCCTGATTGGCCCACCAGCAGTATGGCTGTGCCAACGCTAATGCAAACAGGGGTTCCATACTGTAATCTCAGCAAAAACCGAATTGAGCTGAGAGCAATAATTGGGCGTTGCCAGGCAAAGTGTTGTGTGCAGGTACATTGTCAACGCGTGCTTATTATATCTAAGAGCTGCAATACACCCTGAGTAAGTAAGCAGTGTGTACAGTACATACTGATGTCAGCTTTGTATTTGGTACAGTCGACATCCCTGCTCCACTTAACTACGACAACAACCTGTGCAGCGGAACCTGGCAACAGTGTGTTTTGCGCTCTCCTTGCTTGTTATTATTATTTATCTCTCTTGTCAATCACCCGGATCGGCCGCGACGCTCCTCCATATGCATGGGGCCATCATTACCTACTGTATGGTAGCCTGTTTGGCTGACGGGTCGGCCGGTACTTACGCCAGCCTTTGTTCCTCGCTGCAAAAGCAGGTGTGTCTGGAGCAGCCCAGCACATTGTCGGGCATCATTTGCATGGTGTAAAGTGCACATGTGGGGCAAGGCGATAAGTAGCTGTGGCTGTGCATGGGGCCTGTTGGATTAGTGTTTTAGCAGGAGAAACTGGGTCCCCCTTGAGCTTAATTGTGGTTTATTTTGGCACATAGCACAATAACCGCCTTCTGCATGAAATGCAAATTTAACAATGAAATGTGAAATACATTATGCAGATTTTTGGAGAGCTGGAAAAATAAACAGAAAGCAAGCAATAGAATCAAGTAAACACTGCAAAGCTGCGGGATGCAATAAGCCAAATGAGCGTCACCAGCGATGAGCTGTGCTCACGGCACTGCGTGTGCGCGTACTGTTTGCGTATTGTTTGCAGGTCATCTGGCATGCTGCGGGCCCACCATAAGGTCTGGGCCAGTTAGCGTATCTGCTGTGCGTATTGATTGACACACTCACACACAAGCGCGAGCACACACACACACACACACACACACACACGCACGCACGCACAGCGGAGTACAGTATTTCCTCCAAAAGACATGCTGTATCTTCTTAATTGACTGAGTAAAAAAATAAATAAAACGAAAAACAAACTAGTTTTCTGTTTTCACTCTCCCATCAAGAGCCTTTGTTTCAGTGACAGATGGCACATCACTCAGAGCAACGCGCTCAGACAGCAGACTCTACAAACAAATTAATTTCTATCAACATTTTGTATGCTATCTCTTCTCTGCTTATTTGATTGGCAGCCCAGATCACATGCCACGGTGGTATTGCGGATGGGGACACTGTCACTGGCTTACATCGCAGTACTGTATGTAGGTTACACGACGCAGCTCCTCTCCTTCCCATGTTGAGTGCAGCTGTCACATCTGAAGTTGTTGTCCTTAGGGTTAGGGTGTACTGTATAGGGTGTACCTTACATTTCCCTTTAGGTGATCTGTGCGAGATGCCTGGCTATAGCGATGAGCATTCACAGATGCAGATAGCAATAATTAGACATGCTAATTGACTGTTTCTGGGTTGCTGTCTCTTGTGCACACTTTGCATAATCTTTTACTTTCACACTCTCAAGCAAAGTGGTGGGTTTTAATCCTGCTTCTCACTGCCTTTGGAGTGTTCAGGTGTACACATTGAAGAATCACTCTGCATTTTTCCTCTTTTTTTTTTTTAAGAAGGACAAAATGAATGTCACGCCAGGTCTGTCAGATTTCCCTTGTGCTGACCCTCAAAATAATCCTCTGTCTGTCTGTCTGTCTCTCATTCTCATTTAGTTTAATGCGATGTAGGAATCTGTCACACTTGGTTTGTCGCTTGTCAGTCTGTCTCCAGAGCTGTGCTTGTAGAGAGATTCGAGGTGTTAGCATGGTTTAGCAGAGTGTAGCTTCTATATGACTTTGAGATCCTCTATGACTGATGTTCATTATTCAACCTATTCAGTTGTCATCACTGACACGTTTCTTTTGTAATTTGTCGGCCCTAATTTTCTTGTTTTGTAGTTCGTTTTTTGTGAACTATGTATGACTTCTTACATTTTATGGCTCTTTTATTAAAATGATGCATTCACGAAAATGCTTTGAAAAGCTCAATTGAACCGCCTTAATTTGTGAATATGAAAGTGTTAAAAAAAATGACCCAGTTTGACTGCATTGTTGTCGCATTGTTGCTGAAAAATATACAAATATAACTGAATCAATAGTATTCCTAATTTGTAAATCAATTTTGTGAGCATTTTACTTATTTCAGTTGCTTAATGTATGCACACAAGGTCCTAAATCATTCGGTCGCTCATAGATAGGATAGGACAATTATACAGTTATTTGGGCTTGTCTGGACTGTATACCATGCAAAGCCAAGGAACGCCATGTGAAAACACTGGGCCTTTGGGAAATAAACACAAGTAACTTTGATCTGATGAGCGGCTTGTTGTTGTTCGGGTTGCATAAACTCGTCCTCGACAACAAGGTTGGATAAGGTTCAGACTCCGATGAACTGTGTACAGTATGTGAACAAATCTCAAGCAGTACAATATTATTTTAAATACTTTACATCAATATTAGGCCAAGTGATTTATTGACCTAGGTATTTTGACTTTCGATTGTATATAATTATATGGCTCAGTTTCTCAGACATTTATAAAGCCTAGTGCTAGAGTAAGAACGTTTCTCAATGGAGATCTTTGAATTGTCCTTTTAGTCCTGGACTAGGCTTCATCCATTTCTGGGAAACATTTGTGTATAAATCTAATCTTGGCTTGAAACCGTTCTGTTTTAGGCCTCCCATGGGGCAGATAGAGCAGAAGACAAACTTTATCTATATTGTCTTTTAGACATCACATCACTTTTACAAAATTTGCACCCCGTTTCAATCCACTTAATCAAGGTTTTATTGCTTTGAGAACAGCTCTATTGATTGCCCTGTCTCTCAGAATAAATCATATTTTCCCTTTTATTTTCCTTCCTAATTTTGACATCAGTTTTGGGACCATGGTTTGCAGAAATCTATACATGGCATGCAAGGATTTTGAAGGTTATACTACAGATAATTGAGTTCAAGAAATGTCAATGGGTGATATGTTAATTATATTTAGATGGGTGACAGAACAGGTTTGAGTTAAGTCTACACCATCCTGATAAACTACAGAACAATATGCTGTGTACAATGTTGTATGTTAGTATCTCTCTCTCTCTCTCTCTCTCTCTCTCTCTCTCTCTCTCTCTCTCTCTCTCTCTCTCTCTCTCTTGTGGCCACTATCAGTATCTGGACAAAGTAATTTGTTAACTACATAACTACAGTACATTTATGCTTTTGGAGACATTATGGGCAGCATTGCTTATAGAATAGAAGAGCAAGTGAGTAGAATGTGCTAACAGCTAGCCTCCATCACAGTATAGGCTAAGTGGAGGGATGTCCCACATGAATCATAATGTAACCTGGCATGTTTTTGCTGGGGCTATAGGTTACCTTCAAAGGAAACTCTGGCAGCGTTTGCTAAACTGGCAGCTAGAGAAAATGTGTTTCAACAAGTCGGTCTTCAACGGGTATAGAGTAACACTCACTTTAAACACCTGTAGTTATAAAACATGCACTTATAAATGTCTAATATGTTAAAGTAGCTAGAAGTAGAATATATCCTACACATGCCTCACTTCTGTGCTGAGCCTCCATACAAATAAGGATAAATCCTCCACACTACAGCTCAGATATGCAATGGAATAAAACCTCCCCCCGAGGTCAACTACAGTAATAGGTCAAACTGAGGAACTGCTCCACCTAATCTACAGGTGGTGTTTACCCAAATACATTCTACACATGTTTGCTGTGGCTAGAACCCTCATGTGCATTATCCAGATGTATAATATTTGAAGATCACGATCATTGTCACGCAGACAAATATTTCCCACTGGTCCTTTGACTTCCATTGCACTACATACACATCCCTGCTGTTTTCCAGGTTACAGCTGGAGCCACAGTTAAGCAAGTGCCCAATGCATGCCTAATGCATTCTTTTAAACCATATTAACTTGGCACGGACCTGCATTTGCTGTGAAACTGCGCAGTAGATTAAATGGTAGAAGCTTGACAGCAGCTGAGATCAAAGTGTCGAGCGGAAGCCCTACAGATACTGTCCTCCTCTACAAATGTTGAGTGAACCGTAAGGCGCATGTTATTACTGCTGTGCCCTGCTGTTCCCGCTGAAACATCTTGCATTCCTACATGCAAAGACGAGAAACAACAGACCCTTTATAGCTTCTATGTATACATTTAGTTGTTTTTGCCTGGTCTTGACAAGAGTGCCTATATGCGATGCCTTCATTTTTACTGAAGCGGCAAATGGTTGTGTTGAGTAGCAAGCCTTCTTGCAGTAATCTGCCCCAGACTGCTGCGTGCATGTGGAGGACTGCAGTGTGCAGTCTAGCCCGGCATCGGCACCTCCCACATTGCCACACATGTGATGCTGCATTTGTGTCAATTGTGCTTCACGTGGCTTCTTATAATTAACTAGCTGACAGACAGACAGACAGACAGGCCGACTGGCTGACTACAAGGTGGATTCCGTATCAGCTGTCTTGTTTCACCCAGTCTTCTCTTAGCACTTCATCTGTCTGCTGCAAGGTCTGCTGAGCGCGACAAAAAGCATTCACGTTTTACAGTGGTCCTATGTGGATGTATAGACACCAGCATCTCAGACCAAAACCAATGCTGTGTGGGCCACACACACACATGCACGCGCGTTTGCTGCTATACCAAAGTTAAAAAGGTCACATAGAGTATCTTTGAAATTGAACATGTAATGTTTACGTCGTGACCAGAGGGCGTGCCCACACACTGCAGTGGAATGTGTATGTGCATATATGTATCCGTGCATGTCAGCGTGTGTGTGTGTGTGTGTGTGTGTGAACAATATTCCATTTTGCCGACTCTTGTGAAACTAGCTGCTTTTAAACGAGGGGTTAATGACCTCACTTCAGAAACACACCTTATCTTGTGTAGGTTTGACACGCCGTGCGGATATTGCTGATTCGCTTAGTGGTTATATTGTCACCACACCGTGTCTTATTTGAGATAAAAATGTATTGCTTTGCTTCTCCTTGGTTAGGAGGAAGTGGATGGTTTTCACAAACAGCTATGCCATACATTTTTAGCTTGAGTGCATGGTTTATTTCTATGTATTTTTCCACTGAATCTACTGTGAATCCCAAAAGAGAATCCATAGACATAAACAATGTCTAAACCTTAACCCTGTCAATGTGCCATGGTGTCTGAGGCTGCTACCAGAGAATACTTTCTCACAAGGGTCAAAACATGTCTGTGTATCTGTACTCATTAAACAGTTGTATGAAAGGGGATATGGTTACGGTTGAAAAGGGAGAAAAATTGATTAGCCAGGACATCAAAAGAGAAATACTAGCATTAGAGCAGAGGATAAATTGTTCACCACCATGTTGTCACATTTAAATTAAGAATCAGTGATTCATTGTCAAGGTGAGCTTTTTCATATTATATATATATATATATATTCAGTGCGATATTGATCTTAACATTTACTTAAGTAACTTAAGAAAAAAAAAACTATCATTACCAAGAAATTGGATAATGCAAATTAAACATTCTTAATCTTTTATTTTGGTGTTAAGTTTTGAAAATGTGTCAGTTACCTGGTAAATGATTTAAAGGTCAGGAATGACTAATGAACTGCCTTCATTCCGTATGTTCTGGAAATTAAAGTGTATTTTCTAGACATCCCTGGTGGTCCCTACATAGACAGAAAGAAAAAGCAATGTCCATATTATTTTTGTAATGCTATTGAGTATGACACAACATTTTACACAATTGACAAACACACACAAGAGCTCTGAGTTCTTTGTACTTCTTTTACCCTTATGATCAAAAGCCTTCATTATCAAGGCAGCAGTGCTTGCTGCAGTCTCTAATTGGGGCTGCAGCAAACAACAAGCAACATTTGATATAATGGCTCGCTCCCAAACAGGAACTAGCCAAGCTTGCAGCTTTTTTTTTTTTTTTTTTACACTGCTCAATTTCCCCAGGGTAGAAATGAGATGTCATCATTAGTGGGCAGTGCACTGGCAACACAAGCCACGACGGCTGCCCAGGTCTAAAGGTGTGGCCGGCCAGGCCCGTGGTCCGCTTGCTAGTTGTCTGTATGTATGTCTGTCTGTCTGTCTTTCCGCTGGCGTCTGCTTCCATCTGGCCACGTGACCCACTCCCAGTCTGCCCTCGCTGAATGAATTCAGATTGCTAATGAGGAAGGAGGCATAGCGAGGACCAGGAAAAGGGCACCTCTTCCTCTAGCTTTTCCTTAGAGATACAGAGTCGAAGAAAGTCTGAAAGTTGCTCTGCTGAGTTTCATTAACTCAGCTGACCTTTACTTGAACAATTAACATTTACAGAAAACACAGGCCTCCCACCATCATATTACTCATGTTCTTCGCCTCCATCCTCATCTTCGTCGGCAAGTTATTATGTTGCTTCTACATATCATTCATTCTGTCATTCTTGTCTTCGTCATTAGTTTGCACTTGATTTCCTCCCCCGTCTAGGATTGACATTATAATTGGCATGTGTGACTGAACACTGACACAATAACATATATGGTTATACTCTATGTACTGTATGTATGGGATTGAGTTTGCTCAGATCCCGTAGGTGAAACCTTTGCCACTAGTTTTGGTTCCTGTAGTATGTGTTCTGTAGTGAGATATCGCTTGCTCAACTAGAGATTTAACCAGTAGCCTGCTCGCAAGCTCATAACACTGCTAATGGCCTTGAGAAGGAGGTTATTCTGTATGTTTGGGGCTATTTTTAAATGGACATTTTATGAGTTTTGTTGCTTTGTGTAATGAGCATGTTTACATTGGCAATAACATTTTCCTAAATTTGTGTGTGTGTGTGTGCGCGCTTGCGTGTGTGCGTGCGTGATTCTTTATAGAACCTCATCAAGAACCTTCCAGAACAAAAGGAGCTGAGTGCTCTTGCAGAACTCAAGGGGGAATATGAAGAGCTAGTTGAGTCTGAACAGTTTGGAGTTGTGGTGAGTATAATGTTGTTAAGACCCGTGTTTTGAACATTGCATGTTAAACATGTTAAATGGCTATTGTTTGAAGTCCTGCTGAACTTTTTATAAACAGTACACTCAACTATGTAGTTTTCTTAACTAGAGGTTAAGCACTCTTACATGTATCGTATGTGAATGTGCTCAGTGTACCTGGAAGGCACTGCACCGGCAGCTCACAGCTAGCATCTGCAATTGATTTCCATTTGTTTCTCAAACACACACACACACACACACACACACGCACACACGCACATACACACACACGCACAGACACACACTCACACAATGCTGCAAAGCTGCTCTCTGTCTCTACTGATAGACTGCTGATTCTAAAATTAATCCAGTTTGCCCTATCAAATTGTTGCAATGTTGAACCTTTGGCCTTTTTTGCACATAATTCTAAATTTGCTTGCATCCCACACTTTCTAAATATTACACTCATGAATTCTTATTATCGTAAGAAATGTCTCATGAAATGCATATGGTGACAAAAGCTTCTCCCTTAAGCTGTGATAAATGATGCTAATGTTTGACATTTAGCGTTGGCCTGCGAAAATCAAAGCACACATCATTGTAGTGTTCATTATTAGGGCCTTTTGGGCCATGTGGTACATGAAATTAAGAAATAACCCTCAGGAAAAAATGTGTATCTGCCCTTCCACCATATCAGGCCACGTCAACACAAAAAGATGGTAATTAAAAAATACAAGAATATAAGGAGTGTCTTTTAATACAAGCCAAATGTGGTAACCCAACCTCTTACTGACATAATGTGATTTTTATAAATAATGAATACTCACCTCCAGTGTAGAATATACATACCTTTATGCATTTATTTTCCTTTCTTTCTATTCTTTTTTTAATTTATTTAAGTCAGTATCACTAACTAAAATTCAAATCTCAACATCAACTGTCAATATTGTCTAAGGATGGCATTATAGCCTCAGGCTGTGAATCCTATCTGAAATAAATATTTGTAAAGTTGTGCATAGAGTCATGCCAGCCCGTTGTTATGCTTCATGCCTCATTCAAAGCCATTCCTATGTAATTTAGGAGAGAAAGTGAATTGAAAGAATTCCTGATTAGGGTCAGAAAGCTGTCAATCAAATCAAATGTTTCTGAGGAATCTTTGAAGCTTTTCGGTCAAAAGCACTAATTCATATACAATCCGCGACGGAAAATAT
>JAODOY010084289.1:0-7500 GCA_025399855.1 Forbesichthys papilliferus
CCCCCCCCCCCCCCCCCCCCCCCCCCCCCCCCCCCCCCCCCCCCCCCCCCCCCCCCCCCCCCCCCCCCCCCCCGGCATGAGGGCATACTGGGTCATTGGCTTATGCAATGTAAAATGCATGGAAGACCAATGGGAAATTGTAATATTCACCACATCAGTAGAGAACGACTAAGTTGCTTGCCATATTTATTTAAGTGCAGTGTTGAGACCAAATAAAAATATCTGAAATACCTTGTAAGTCATTTAAGTTTAGCCTATCTGGTCCTTCTACAAACCCGGGTGTCCTCCCACAGACCCTGTAGAACTGTTGGTTTGAATAAAGTCTTACCTGGCATAGACCTAAAAAGCAATTTATTGTGAGTTCAATGTAAACATTTCTCATGGTTAAAGATGTGATAATCCATCTGGCCCAAACTCAGAGTAGCAATGTGCTGCTCAGTGCAAACAACAGTATTAAAAATGTAAATATGATCTGGAATTATCCTGACAAATATACGAGTTGAGCAAATGGCTACTTCTTCGCAGCTCCCTTGAGGTGAAGAAAAAATATTTTGAAGATCAGAATATTCTGTTGCTCATCATGCCTGATTTAGCCTGTTTTTTTGGGTTCATGGGCCAGGCTTGTGTGAAATGTTTAGTTGCATATTAGTGATTTGATAAGGCGTACTACTGTTTTATGGCCTATTCTGGCTGCATAACTAACAGCTGCTGCTACTATTATTACTATTACTACTACTACTACTACTACTACTACTACTACTAATAAGAATAATAAGAATAATAATGACAATCGACTAGCCTAATAATATGTTAATATGACTGCATAGTGCATAGGGAAATGTGGCTTCCAGTTCCATCCCGGCGTCTGAATTCACACTCCAGTGAATTTCGACCTGAATGGAATCGATGATGGACTGTTTGCACTTCATTATTGGGTGATAAGCGACGCTTTAATTTCATGCTGCACACGGTCGTTCATTAGCCAGACTGGAATGCAAATTGTCGCTGACAAAACCCTAACCCATTCACACTGGATGTTATGAGACCATATAATGCAGAAAAAAAGGATACTCGCTATCAGCAAATGGGCTCAAATAGGGCTTTTATCAAAACATGTTACATGCCATAATTATGCTTTTGAACATCAGTTTATGCCTAGTTTGGGGAACAGATTAAACCTATGGGGACAGTCTACATACCTAAGATATGCAACTCTACATTTTAATAAATCGAGTCCACATTTATTTATAACCATTGTATAGCTAATATTGTGCCTTTTGCTAATATACGAATATCAAGAGTATGAGTAGCTTATTCGTAGGCTACACTTGTATAAACAAAATCGAGATAAATCACAGGTGCATATTAGCAAGGTGTCAAACACCCGTATATTGTGCATCTTTGTTAATTGCATTCGATGACCCATTAGCAGAAGTCGCCCGTCTCACACTTACCTCCTCAAGAAATATATTGATTGTGACAAATGTAGTATCTTACCTGTCTACTTGCATTTCATAGTTTCGGCAATGTCTTTAGATTAATTCCGCGAGTTCTTTGAACGAATTAACATCAAATGCGCATGCATTTCCATATATTGAGTAGGTCAATTCCTCTTTTCCGTTGCCGGGGGAGCTACACAAAATTAGCCTTACAACAGAGTTGCAGGACCCCGGCCACATCTTATTACCATCATTATCAGCATCAACATAACAGTGGCCATAAAGTCATCATGCCTATCGTTTAGTTGTTAGTTGCCATATAGACTAATGACCCTATTAGGTAACATACCCACCCTCTTGTGGGAAAATATAGTTTGACTATGAAGTTATGTAACATATAATACTTCAATTATATATAGGCCTATAAGACTATAAAGCTTTTTTGTGTAAATGTCGCATGGAAGGGTCCCAATCATGAGCTAGGCTATTATTTAGATATACCAGGGCTTATCCTATCCGAGTCGGGAAATATTTCGTATACCCGAGAGAAGCTTTCATGGTCATGTATGTCATGCTACCGGTCAACGTTTGTAAAAGAAATTCTAGTGGGCTATCATAATCACCCCGGTAAACGTGATGGGGAACAGGTGGTGAGGGGGGTTTAGGCAAACCGGTTGTTGGGACACATCTGCCAGGCTATCATCGTGCTCTCTCCCTCTCGCTGAATATTCACACCTCTCAGCCCGACCAACAAACAGGATGCGGTCCACAATGTGTGCGCTAGTAGCCTACGACGACAGACAGACAGGGGAGGGGTGATACAACTAAATAGCTTGCATATTATGTATGCGCTGTGTCTGAAAACGAAACCTAATACACAAGATGGTATTTGCTTGTGTGTATATGCTTGTAGTATCAGCCTGAACGCTAATTTGTGCTTTTAATATAGGCCTAATAAATGCAGATTGCATGATGTTCTTTTCATGCTGTCGGTAGCCTATATTTTGTCTTTGTTTCTTTGAACAAAATTCCATTCAATTTTGGTAAAATTTCCTTTGAGAATAGGCTACGAGACCGCCCAGTGATAAAAACATAATATGGTGTTTCCAATTAGCCTACTTTAGGCCCTGCTGGTCGAAATAGTTAGTTCAAATTACACTAATTAAACGCTGTATCGATTTTATTGGATCGTGATGTAAAGGAAGATTAGAAATTACTTACTTACTACTGTTCTGTTATCGTTTTTGGTCCATGAAAGTCGCACTGATTTTACCGCATAAGGAAGTGCAAACATTGTCAACCAATATCACACATGGCCAAACGCATTTCAAGCCTTATAATTTATCCCAATCTCTCATTCCTCACAAAATGCCAACTCTTTTGAAAAAGTATTTAGGGGGTTAAATTGAGATCAGTCCAGTCCTGTTTATAACTGTGAAATTGCTTCCACACTATTTTAAGCAGTTCTTTTAAATTTGATAGGCCCTAGATCTTATAGACAAATCTCTATCGTTTTTTGTTTGTTTATATTGTTGCTTGCAAATACCTCTATGCCTATATTAAACACCAACACACAGTCAAACCAATTAGTGGTTTAAATGGCAACAGTCTAACAAGTCATCTTATATTGACTCATATTATATTCTCACTTGTGCTTGGCATTAAAGCCTACGCTATATCAACAGTGCAATCAACTCAAACACATGTTGAAAATACCTTCATTGTTTTAAAGCAACAAGATTTATCCTCAACCAAGTGCATCATGATCATAGATCTGGGTGTGCAACCACTGATTAATGTTTGTTTTAAATAAGCGTTTTTCTTTTTTTAATAAGATTTACATTTCAGGTGGGCTGACCAAGTAGACCGTCGAATCATAAGATCACCAGTGAATGCAAGGTTATAAGTTAGGAAGAGGGGAACTCAACAATAATTTATTTAATCATATCAACCTGTCAAAGAAAATGAATATCAGCCATAAGAGATTATCACCCATTTCTACCAAAGCACATCACATGAGAGTATGTCAACATGAGGTTAAGCCTTTAGTATTCCAGTAAAAATGGCACAATTTCACTTGCCAGTAGTTAACTCAGTCAGAGGGGGGTAGATTTAGCATTTAAACTGTCCAAAAGCCTTCTCTTAGCTAATTTCTTTTTAACCAGTTCCAAGCCTGCTGTCTTCCAATTCATGCAGTTCTCTCTCTCTGTCTCTGTTCTACTGCTCTGTTTGTGCCTTTTGAAGTCTCTGGGGTCCTGTGGTTTTCAAAGGGTCAGCAAAGGGCAACCTACTGTCCTATCGATGGCAGGCCGCGGGATAAATGTATGCTGCCACCTGTTCCCACTGCTCTGTGTCAACACGGCTGGTGTCACTGTATTCACACCTCGTATCTTACCCCCTGCTGCTTATACAGTGCTACCTCTCACTCACACATCACAATGTACGAGCAAATGCACACGCACGTTGTGGACTTGTGTGAGCGCACACACACACACACACACACACAGTGTCAAGCCCCAACTGTCTGACAAGCATCACACCGGATGCAACTCAAGGAGCCCCAGTGCTAAACAGCCCCCCTGCCCCTCTGACACTTCACATTACAGAGTGCTATGGTTGGCCCTGCCCCAAACAATGGACTGGGGGGGGGGGGGGTGGTGGACTGGAGGGGGGACTGGGGGGCTCTTGGCACAGTGAAAGCCCTGTTTCCTGGGGAGAGAGTCAATTACAGCACTGGGGTCATGCAGAGAGCCAAGAGAGGGAGCAAAAGTCATTCAGGATGAAAAATTTGCCTTTCAAACAGTCATCTAAACATGAAATCATTAGGAGGAGCCACAGGTGTGCTTTTCCCCGGACTCCCAACAAGTTAAAGAGAATTACAAATGTCAGAAGCGGCAGGATCATTTTATTCTTCCTCTTGCCCAGGCTCACAAAGGCATCCTGGGTCTGTAAGACAAGCCGGCGGGGAGCATGAGGATCCACAAATGGACATCAAACCTGAGTCAGTCAGACACTACTGCCAGCTGCTCAAACCTCTGGATCACAGTCCTGACTGACTGGAAGGGGACATCTCTTCTCCAGCGGTTCACCCCACTGGGCCGCTGGTGGTAGCCTGAGGCTCTGTTGAGGAAGACGTGCGGAGGAGGGGGAATGCCACAGTGTATCCTCAGCCTCCCCTGGCCGAGGCCCAGGGCTGGGAGCACCCCGTTCAGGCCAAAGCGGGTGGGCAGAGTGGCAATGTGCTCCTGGGTCAAGGCGTTGTGGAAGCTCAACCCCCCGCCTCCCATGTTGAGGAAGATACCCAGGGTTTTGATCTGGGGGGGAACAACGTGGAGAGGCTCTTGTGCCCCGTCGTACATGCACCAGAACGCCAAGCCCCGCCTCTCCAGCCACCAGCCACGGCAACCGTCCAATGAGGTCACACCTGTGAGAATGGAAGAAACTGTTAACAAACTACCACTAAAATGCCAGTGCTTTCTACTCTAACTGGCAATATGTTGTTTGTCTGTTTTAGTAGTGAGGTCACTAATTCATTTCAGCATTGAAACATTGATATATAGGTTCTCCAAATCTATTAAACTAAATTACTAAAATGAATACATTGAAATATCAGTTTGAGAGGAACAAGGTATTCTTTACAAACGCATGAATCATTACATGTAATGTTCCACAGCACTGGATGCCCAAGGTTTTGACTTTGTACTGTATATATATATATACAGTCCTACTCATTCCTCCTCTTAATAACTAAGCTCTTTTATGGTATTTATGTCATTGCAGTTATTTTCGAGATTGAATTACATGTTCATAATGTAGGAAAATGTATAAGTTAAGTAACCCCGATGACATGATGCTTTCATCATTGTAACAGAATATTGTTGCACGATAACTGGTTTATGACCTATTCAGCTATTCACAAATGTACAGTACAAAATGTAAGTCACTTTGGATAAAATCACCTGATAAATTCTGTAAAGGTAAATGTAAATATTCATATTATGTAGAAATCATTACATTTCTTGTGATATGTACAATTGAATATTTGTATGAGGTCAGATTAACACAGAGAAGCAGTTTGGACATTTACAGACTTAGCTGAGACCACTTTTCCTGATGCCTATAAGCAAAACATCTACAGTGCAGTAGACAACGCTTTAACATTCGAGATGAAGCTTGACCTGTCACTGTCACCTCACACACCAGAGAACACAAATGCACAGCCACATTTACCAAACACGCCGACGGTGTCCTGCCTCACCGATCATGTAGATGGCGCTGTTGCAGACGTCCACTTCCCAGTAGTACTGTCCCCGTGTGATGACAACATTGCCACGCACAACAGGAAGACTGAGAGTGACCTCAGTGTCTGGAGACACCGCTGGTCTCCTGATGCTGCTGCAGTGTGGGAGCAGGTCTCCCACACTCATGTCACTCTCGCCCTGGAAGGTAATGGTAAGGGAAGAACTGGAAAGACGAAGGGAAGGAGGAATACTTGAGGCATCCAGACAAAAGGGTAGTCCTAAAATAATTCCAGGCAAGAGGGGTGAATCAATTAAAGGTTTGAGAAAGCGTATGGGTGTGTCCCAAATCACAGGTTACTGTATAATCAGAATAAAAATGCGAGACTTTATTTGCGCTTTTGTTCTAGTCATCGGGAGTCATCGGGAGTCTACAGCAGAGGTCTTCAATGTTTCTGGGGTCAAGGACCCCTTGGCTGATAGCAATAGGGTCCAGGGGTCCCCCTATCACTATTTAGTTGCCCGGCCAACAATAATGTCTAAGGTGTCCTATAGTGCCATGCATAAAAGTAAGTCACTACCTAAGCCATTAAAATCATTATTTACAAATGTATATATTTATAGCACCGTTTGTATTTACGTTAATGTATTTGTTTCTGACATGCTAATGTTTGGAATAAAATAAGTTGGGGATCAAATAAATTGGAGGACACCCTGCATTACCTCTCAGATTCCCTTTTGAAGACCTCTGGTCTACAGTATATAGCATGCAGCATGATTTCAAACCTAGGACAGATTGCTCCATTTCCTCTTCTTGAAGGTCTATAGCGCCATCTGCTGCTGCTGTTGAGGAAATTGCTTCAGAAGATACTGGGTCCAACAGTGATACTAAATGGATACACACAGCAAAGGCTTCTTTTACAGGCACTTAAAAACAACATGGGTCTAATATGGAGATAATATATGGAGGTGTGTGAGCAGACACACTCACCATATAATTGGCCCTGCTCTGTCACAGCCCCCACATCTCTGCAATGTGTGTTGGCCTTTAAACAAGGATGGAAATAATGGAGCAAATCAACAAATGGAGTTTCTCACGCACAAATATACACCATATAGTCTTAGAAGATATCAACGATACAGTCTCTAATTTAGAGACACTTTCATGCAAAGCAGCTAATACTGAGTACAATTACCAGTATTAAGGAGAAGATTGAATGTAGGGTCCTGTCATCTTGCTCAGAGATGATTATAGTTAGGCCAATATGCCCATTATTTACCTCGGGGGGCGTTAATGGGTATGAGTATATTACATTAATACCTTAAGTACCTACAATTAATCTGAGGACACAACGGTATTTTTGCAGCAAACTGTTTTAAGGTGAATTGACTGTTTCAGGCCATGCATGGCAGATTTAGGGCACTGCCTACTACACGCCCACTTAAAATACCAAAAGTGTTCAATTTTTGCTTCCATTGAAATGCATTGCAGTGCTCAACCTTTGTTATCATTCCAATACCTTTGCTATCTTTCTGCCCTCCACAAAGAGGAACATTTACCTGCAAATGTGCGAGCAGTGCGGTATCTGAGACACGTCCGGGACTAAGGGTGGGGTGTCGGGGGAGACAACAGGTGGCGGATGCCCACTCCCAACAGGGAAGTTCCACGAGGCGCTGACAACACGGACACATCACGGCACACGCTGGCAGGGTGGCAACGCCTCCACGCTGTACGTTAGGGCCACTGTGGGCACATCCTTCGCCAGCGGCCACACAGCGGGCACACAGCGTGTGTGAGCATGGCAGGAGCAGGGCGACATCGT
>JAODOY010084289.1:10000-14441 GCA_025399855.1 Forbesichthys papilliferus
CCCCCTGGTAAACAGCATTATTAAATACCTAAACACCACCCTGCTACAGTTATTTTAATGACAATAATGCACAGTCGCCTATCTAACAAAACAATAGGTACATGGGGCCTACAACATACTGTACATGTAGACCTATAACTAGGGCTGTCGCAATAATCGCAATAATGCAATACCGCGGTGTTGCTAACCAAACCGCAGGCCGTGGCAAACAACCGCAGGTACCGCAAAGTTTACATTTGATTTTTTTCATGAGGCTAGCCCATCGAATATGACGTCTGATCTAGGGCGTGTAAGCACAAATTCCCCCAGCCCCGTATTAGCCGGTTGTAGCCTTTGGGAGTGTATGTATTTACGACACGCAGACGTTACCCTTTACAGCAGTTTACTACAATTTAGTAAAGTGCTATACTTAGTTTGGGAAGCGCATCGTGCATCGCAGACACACTAGTGATTCTTTTGGGACATATCAGCATTTCGTGTGGGTAAGAAAATTGAATATGTTGTCCTTTAATCTTTCGGGTTGTTAAACGAAAACGGTGCCATCACTTTCTGTCTACATGCTACCTAAATCAAGGCGATGGTACCGTAGGCTATGCTTGGCGCGCCATAGGCTTTTGATCTTTCGCTCTTTAATATGCTTAATTTAATATGCTTAATTTAATAATTAATTAGTCATATTTTCCATCTGATATTTTGGCCCAACACACACACCCAAAAACAAAGTTACACGTGATTACAATAGGCCTACTAAACAGGGAGAAAGCTTATGATGTTGCACAAATGTCTCACCACGGACCGAGATCACGTTATCTATAAATGAACCAGAATCACACTATTTCGGAAGCTCTGCGCAACAAACTTGAGAATTCAAAACAAAAACAAAACAATGGCGATAATACCACAGACCGCGGTATTGAGGCACACTTAATCACCGCAAGGACATTTTCGTCACCGCGACAGCCCTACCTATAACACAACAAAGTATTATTGGTGCAACTCAAGATTACATAAATAAGTAATACTAGTCTAGCCTGTTTATTTGGCAACACAGGTACATGATCACTCTCTGATACTGTAGGCTATGTACACTACAGTTTATCATATAAAGAGAGATTCAAATGTATCATGTATACTATTTTGGGAAATGCAGCAAATACTGTATATGTGTTTAAAAGACTTGGTATGCATATGTAGGCCAATAAAACAACTATAGAACTCAAATAAAATACAACTCAAGATAGGCTATTGTAGTAATGCTACTGTAGTCTAGCCTGTCTCCTTTATTTTGACACAAATGTACATGATCAGTCTCTTATTGTAGTAGGCTACACACACACACACACATTCTTGGATTCTATTACACAACATAAAAATAGCAATACAAATACAAATCCAAGGGATAACATGTTAAAGTGAAAACCCCTTCTTTACAACATGGTCCTGGGATGTTAAGAACAAGACATAAGACATACATTTATAAAAAGAACTTAAAAAGACCAACATCAGAATATAAAATAGATTTAAAAGATGATTATGTTAATAGATTAACATAATTCTGTGATGATAGATTATTCTGTTACCCTGTTCCATAAAACAGTCCTAACCTGTCTTTTATACTGTATTTTCATCTGTGCACATTGGACATCCAACGGAAGACTGTTCCACAAAAATACACCAGTGTAAAAAATAACTCCTCTATACAGAGGTTGGACAGCATGCCCTGTGTTGATAGGATGACACATTATCCACCTCATCACCTCCCAGATAGCAAAACGTAATTGGCCCAGATGTGGCCTCTGTAAGTTTTGCGCAAGATCTGTAAAACGAAGCCAGGCTGTTGTCCTTTGGCACAATGGGTCAATATCAATATCGATTCGTTTTTACTGATCTGGACAAGCACTAGGCCAGCACAGGAATGGGTGTGTTTAAATTGTAGTAATGCGTAAATCTCAATGTCCAGAGCATTGCCAGCAGCCAACAGAACCAGTGATTTTATTATTTTATTATTATATTATTTTAACAGTCATTTTATTTATTTAACAGTGATGCTTGACATGGGTGAATTACAGTTAAAATTATATTATTAATGAATAAGCTTCAAATAAGTGAAAAATGTATGTAATGATGAGACCAATGCTGGAAAAAGACCGTTAATATAGATTTCCATTGCCGAAGTGGAGGCCGCAGGTGCACTTGGCAGCCGCTTCTCCTTCATATATTTTAGAGGCTTACAATTATTTTATTTATTATTTTGTTTTATTAAGTTAAGTTAGCTGTTTTTGGAGACATCTTACATTCTTTTATCCCCAAATTTGCTCTATAATTATTTGAATTATGGAAATGCCCTGGCTAGCTAGCTACTAAGCTACTAGCATATAGCAGTGTATGGTACCAGTACCAACATAGTCCCAGTAGGTATCTACCGTACACATCAATTTAAACCGAAGAGGCTGTAAGACTTACATTTCCTATCTATTTTTCGATTGGGCACTCCAGCTTACTATTGGATCCACTACCCCTGTACCACTTCTCTGTCCCCCCTTGAACTCATAATTCACTACAATAACGGCCTTTCCTCCTCTCTGGATACTCTCGCTCCCCTCAAAACCCGCTGAGGCTCCTTTACTCACACTGCCCCCTGGTACACCCCTGAGCTGCGGCAGCTGAAGCTTGCTGGACTGGACAAGAATCTCATTAACAAGCTTAAATGGTAACCTCTCAAAATACAAAACTGCCCTCTCAACAGCCAGATCTTCCTACTACTCTGCCAATATCAACTCTTGATAAAAAAAAGTTCTTTTTTCGACAGTAAAACACCTACTCAAACCTCCTGATAACTCCCACCCTGACCTGAATTGTGCAATTCATTTCTGGACTTTTTCAATGAAAAAATTCTAAACATCCACCTCCATCTACAATCACCCTCCACCTCTGCTGAGAATCTGTCCTGGATGAACACATCATTGGGCTCAACCTCTACTTCCTGCCTCTCTACTTCCTCACGGCCATTGAAAATGAATTACTGAACTCATCATTAAATCGTAATTCTCTACCTGTCAAATTGATCCCATGCCCACTAGCCTCATTAAAACAGCTTGCTCACTGACACTATTAACTCCTCTCTCTCCACCGGCGAGCGTCGTGCCGCCCACCCTGAAAACCCCAATGATCTGAACAACTTCCGCTCCATCTCCAACCATCCTTTTCTCTCCCAAACATTTGAGAGGGTGGTGGCCTCTCAATGCATCAACCATCTGAATTCCAACAACCTACTAGAACTGTTTCAGTCTGGATTATGGATATTTTTTGACCGGCAACTACTGCCCGGAGCAAACTTAAAACCATCCTCGTCTGAAAGATTGGGCAACACGGTGGTCCAGTGGATAGTAATTCATCCTCGCAGCAAGAAGGTCCTGGCCTCGAACCCTTGTTGTCCCGGTCTTTCTATGTAGAGTTATCATGTTCTTACCATGTCCGCATGGGTTTCCTCTGGGTGCTCACACACACGAAACATGTTAGGTTTACTCTCAGTCAGTGCCATCTGACCTGGAGTTGGTCCCTGAGTTGCCCATTGCTCCCTTGAGAGATGGGTTAAATGCAGAAGATTAATTTTGCTGTGTATGTGACAATAAAAGCAGCTAGACTTGTGTTTGATCTGACAGGATCTCAATCCCAATGCATGAATTGGTTAACAGGCTTCTGCAGAGATTGATACATTTATTTGAATCTCATCATGGTGTTACACAAGAAATGTCAGAGGGACGTCCATATATTCTGCGATGCCAAAACATCACTCTCAAAAATTGTAAAGGTCAGCAGCAAAATTATAGGTGTCAAGCAGAATAATCGCACTGACTTGTGGCTTATGGCTATTTTATCAGGTGATGACCACCCCCTTTACAGAGAGTTTCAGATCCTTCCCTCTGGACAACGGTTTAGACTTCCTCCAATAAAGAATAACAGATATAAACATTCATTCAATCCCACAGCTATTGCCCTTATAAATTCTGTCCAGAAGGCCAGATGATGACTTTGTCGTGTGAGGTTTTTGGATTGGTGGTTCATGGTTCTTTTTTTAAATCTTCTGACCCGTTGTCTCAATTCTGGTAGTGGTGGTGACGATGATGATGACGCTGACGATTGTTATTCTATTTCTTATTTTATTGTTGATGACATGTGGTCCATACGGTTTTACTCTTATTTTAATTTTTAATTTTTAATTTTTAATGATTAATTTGATTTATTTATTTTTTTAAATATTTTTTTATACATTTATTTATTTATTTATATTTTAAATATTGTTTTTACTCATACCTTAACCAACATCGCCCATATCTGGGTATTGGTGATTTCTTTTTTGGGAATGTGTAACGCTGTGGTGGTGGAGGCGAGTGCAAACGAACGAAAACACAACTGAAAACGTGAAACAGCCCCGAGCCCT
>JAODOY010084290.1:0-14440 GCA_025399855.1 Forbesichthys papilliferus
CGTTGTAGTGTGAAGCACTTTGTGTTACATGAATTTGTATGAAAAGTGCTATATAAATAAAGATTGATTGATTGATAGCAGCTATTTTTAAAAACAATCAAATAAAGGTCCTATCATCCACACTAGAAAGTAAGGGGTTTGGTCTTTTCCACTGGAATCACAATGGAGCACTCTCTTTAAGTTGACCTTGTTTTATCATTAATGGGTAATTAAGCCGCATTGTGTGTGTGTGTGTGTGTGCGCGTGTGCACGTCGTAGCATCAGAGACACTCCCTGTGCGGCTGGTCGGAGGTCACCTGGGGTCAGAGGGCAGGGTGGAGGTGTTTCACAGCGGTCAGTGGGGGTCTGTCTGTGACGACCAATGGGACAACAGCGACGCAGAGGTGGTGTGCAGACAGCTGGGACTGAGGTGAGACACTCCGCTCCCCCCCCCCCACACACACACACACACACACACAGATGGTCACATCTACATGCATCCCAACCAAGCATAGCACATAGGCGAACATAATAAGTGACAAGACAGGATAGGCAAGACCGTTGGGATGAAACGACGTGGGTGTCTAGCTCTCTCTCTCTCTCTCTCTCTCTCTCTCTCTCTCTCTCTCTCTCGCTCTCTGAACAAGAATGTGAAGTATTCTCACCATTCAGAAACAGCAGGGAGAGACTGCACTGAAGGAGATGTGGGTGTCAGCCAGAGAATCTCATTCATTGTCTCTGGGTGGATGTTAGCACCATGGAGTTAAGTTATGCGTACTTAGCAGTATCACATTGTGTGAGAGAGAGAGAGAGAGAGAGCGAGAGAGAGAGAGAGAGAGAGAGAGAGAGAGAGAGAGAGAGAGCATTCACACATTCTTTATGATTTTAATTCCAATGCACAGTATATGAAGGAAATGGTGGGTTCAACTTCCCCGGTCTACCTTTTAGCATCCTTGAACCAGACACATAACCCCTACTCGCCACTTAAATGTGGGTAAGAGCTTTACTATAGCTGTCCGTATTGTGTGCTTGCTGAAACAATAAACACTTGGTTTCTCCACAGCCCCTGGCTTTGTAAATAGAAATGACAAACAAAGTCGGGCAGACAACACACAACACTATGCTAGTCTTGTCAATGTGTTTCCAATGCGTGGGGCGGAGCTTCTGATGGAGCACCCTATGGCATCGAAGGGAGAGGCGTTTCTGTTTGGAGTTTAAATATCAACAATCTTTTTCCAGCATATTAAGTAACTTCACCTATAATACTCAACGTAAATAGTTCTCATTGCTAGCTGTATAGAACCATCTGCTTACAGATCTAGCTGTCAACATTAGCAACAGTTAGCAGTTCTTCTTCTATGTTCCTGGCAGCGGTGTGGCCAGGGCGTGGGCCCAGGCGCGCTATGGTGAAGGTTCGGGCCGCATATGGCTGGACGAGGTGCGCTGCACGGGCAACGAGCTCTCACTGGACCAGTGTGCCAAGAACCCCTGGGGGGAGCACAACTGTCTCAACTCAGAAGACGCAGGCGTTTCCTGCAGCCGGCTCACAGGTACGCTGGAACCCTGCATCCTTATTACTATCCTTATTATCATTATTATTATTATTATTAGTCATTTTTGTCTTTTATTTGACCTGTATTTCACCAAACAATCTCAATGAGGTTAAAACCAGAGACCTGGCAAAAATAGCAGCATCTGTGAGTTTTATGTTGATCAACAACAATTACACGTGAAACACAGACACTACTAGGATAGAAAGTTAAAAAAGAACAATAAGAAAAATGTTGAAATGTTAAAAAGAACTGTAATCAAAATAAAATGTTCAAAAGAAACGACATTTTAAAAACCTTGTACGCAAAACACCTTTACCAACACAAGCAATGCCAACACAACATCCCTCCCCGTCAATTCAACCGGTGAGTTAACTAGCATAGGTATGCAAGGTGTTCACTGAACTCCACAATTGCGTAATGGTGCCCACAATACCCAAAATAATAAGCCCCAGTTTGTTTGAAAACCCACGTTTTGAGTGAGTTTTATTTAAAAACAATACGCTGCTTAGTTGACACCTACACACACACAATGCAAAACAATCAACCAAAGGAATCTGATTGGCTCAAACTCAAATGCAATTGAGTTTGTCCCAAAGACGTTGAGTGGATGTTTAAATCAGTGCCAGTGTCACTGTAGAAGAGGCTATTATAATTAGGTCACGGTGGATGTTTAGATCAGTGCCAGTGTCACTGTAGAAGAGGCTATTATAATTAGGTCACGGTGGATGTTTAGATCAGTGTCAGTGTCACTGTAGAAGAGGCTATTATAATTAGGTCATGGTGGATGTTTAGATCAGTGCCAGTGTCACTGTAGAAGAGACTATTATAATTAGGTCACGGTGGATGTTTAGATCAGTGCCAGTGTCACTGTAGAAGAGGCTATTATAATTAGGTCACGGTGGATGTTTAGATCAGTGCCAGTGTCACTGTAGAAGAGGCTATTATAATTAGGTCATGGTGGATGTTTAAATCCGTGTCAGTGTAGAAGAGGCTATTATAATTAGGTAATGGTGGATGTTTAGATCAGTGCCAGTGTCACTGTAGAAGAGGCTATTATAATTAGGTCACACACTCTCTGTCCCCAGATGGCACAGTGAGGTTGGCGGGGGGCGTGGCGGAGCACAAGGGACGTTTGGAAGTCTTCTACAACGGCCAGTGGGGCACAGTGTGTGACGACGGCTGGACCACCTCCAACACACAGGTTGTGTGTAGGCAGCTTGGATATAGGTATTGTAATCACACACGCATAGAGTACACACACACACACACACACACAGACACAAACACATACAGTGTACACACACAAAACGCACACAGTACATATGGTTTATAGACAGCTGTGTCTGAGTGAACGAACGTTTCATGAATGAACCTCGTAGGTCGGGCGAGGCACTCATCTCGGACGGTCTAGACCCGACCTGGGCCCCGCCCTTTGGGGTGAGCTCAGGTCCGATCCTATTGGACGACGTGAGCTGCACGGGAAGAGAGCCCGGCCTGTTCCTGTGCCGGAGGAGGGAGTGGCTCCACCACGACTGCACACACAGAGAGGACGTCCATGTTGCCTGCAGTCCCCAACACATGGGCCACAGCCTCCCCATCAGTAAGAATGTCTTGCCTCTAAACGGGAGAGAATCTAACCTGCTACACTGCTTCCCTAGTCAAGTCATCAATAGTGCATGGATAGTCAGTGATTGTAAGCTAATACACTTTTTGTGCATGTCGTAATATTGAGGTTGTATTTTGAGGAGTTGAGTTTCAAACTAAATTAAAATTCCCTTTTTAAAAGTGTAGGCAAAAGCTCTAAAAACCAATCTGCAGAAATGGCACAATATACTGAACAGGCTATTGTGTTAAAGCTGATAGGTATCAAATGACATCACCTTTAACCAGTTTGACAGTTTGTTGTTTAAAGCAGATGCAATAACCCACGTTCAACGTGGTTCAAGGACGCGCAATACCTGAGTTTTGCTTTTAGTGTTTGGTTGCTTTAACAGCTGCTATATAGGTGAGAGAAGTACTCTTGTGGGTCATTTACTATAAGTGAAGTGTAAAGCATCAACGTGGATTAGGGAGTTTACCACTCAGCTTAGTTAGACATTTTTATTGTGTGAGTGTATGAGAGATAGTGTGTGTGTGTGCGTACATATTTATGAAGAAGGGTCCACTCTATATAATGTGTGTCTCAGTGTGCCTACATATGCATAAGACAAGCAAGTTTGTGTTTTCTCTTTATGCGATGTATGTGCATCTGTTTCAATGTCTAATGGTGAGTTGTTATAGCAGCACTACTGGAAATGTAGAGTTCCCCATTTTGGGAGGGTGGGGGCTATAGCAGGCTAACGTGCATACAGAATATGCATGCACACACACACGCACATGCTGGACAACCGATTCACACAAAGTGCACACACACACACACACAGTAAACCCGGGTCACCAAGCAAAGTAAACACTGTAAATATTTACATTAAAACAAAGGGCATCAGCCAAGAATACAACATACGGCAGTGAATAATAGCTCACATGGGAAGGTAAAGAATGTTCCTCTAGTAGACGGGATAGCCAGTAACTCGAGTGTGCTGGTCTAGATCCCTGTCTGAAACCTGTGCCAGACTCAACCTGCACTCACTAATACCTCATCTCACTCAGCAGGCAGAAGTCAACAGTCCCAGAGAGACAGATAAAGGCTGATGAATGTCAATTGCTGGCTTAAACAAAGAAACAGAGAACAGCTGCCAACTGACTCATCCATTCTTAACACTTGGTTTTAGGCATAATGATTCAACCCATCACTACAGTGGATTTTCTCCTCCCTGGCCTACATCGCCCATATTTTAAAGTCCAGTAAATGCCAGATCATTTAACCAGCCTTTGCAAACCAGACATTAATAAAGATACACTAAGAGCGGATAGGCAAGGGTTGTATAGTGTGTTTACAGTGCTCATTACCTTCACATGGGGAGGCTCGAGAAAGGGATATACCTCATGGGTTTTCCTTCCAATAAAGTGAGGATGATTTACGAGCTGAAAGTGTATGACTCCACTTACACCGTGTGCCAAGGGGGACTCAACTTTCCCCACACCCCACCCGCCTCTCCCCCAAATCCTTGGACTAAAATAGCTTATTTCATTTGTAGCTGTGTGTGCTTGGCAAGAACCTGGAAGCCAGCAGACACAGACTAATGTATGATGTTATTGCTGAAGAGGTTGTGTGTGTGTGTGTGTGTGTGTGTGTGTGTTCCCAATAGGAACATACTGTACATTGTTTAATGTTGCCTTTGCAAAATCAGATAAGCTAGGCAATGCTTTGAAGTCTCTCTCTCTCTCTCTCTCTCTCCCCCTCATTTCAGCGAGGTGTGAGACCAGCGAGTGTTTGCATGTGGTGGTATAAACAGAGAAGACAGTGTTTGTCTCTCAAAATGAGGGGTAAACAAATGCAGTGTAAACATTCCCACAGTTCCCATCCTGGCATTTCCATCCTCTCCTGCTTGTCGTGTTCCGTTATTCCCCTTGAAGAAGACAACAAAAGTTTTGTTCAAGGACGGCTGCCCACAAATTTAGTGTGCGTGGGACAATGCATGTGTCGGCGTATGGCTAGCGCAAAAGGGAACTGCTCACTTACACCGCTGATATATGGCGCATATGTGAACTGTAACTTTCTACAAAAGTCGACGGGTACACTGTGCAAGTGTAACTAGTCAAAGGTAGTTGATTTGAATGAGCCAGGAGGGAAAACAAATTCACATCTACATATATAAATAACAGTTCACCAAATCCACGGTTTATACAAAGGCTCAGTGGTTCTAATCTAGTGTTGACCTAAATGTGAAATGAAAAATGTAATTTAATTACAGTAGCAACTTATATGAGAGCTTAACAGGCTGCACCTGTAGCAGGTTGTGTGTGGACCGCGGTTCTGTCTTCCTGAACCGTGACACGAAACCGTGGACGTTTGTATCACGGTATCGTCTCTGTTTCAGAATTGTTAAAATATGAGAGATCGGAAATCGGTCCGAAACGGACTTAAATAGCTGGATCGGTATCAGTTACAATTGGACAGTTGTAATCGATCCATGGGGCTGATCTAATTAAATGAATGTCCCCGCTTATGTCCACTAATGTCCACTGTCAAGCATCAGTGATGTCTAACCTACCCAGGCCACACTGTCATCAGGTTTCTAAAATGCATCTAAGTCCTAAAATACAGTTTGTTATTTACTTTGCGACTTAAACCAAACTACTCAAACTAATGCATACATCAATGATAGCATTGTAATATTTCCTTATATTCATATATAGCCCATGTTACATTATGTTTTACAGAGTTAGGAAAGCAATGTTCAAGCCTGACAGTACCTTACACAAAATATGATTCCCAGTCTTTTCCTCAGTCACAGTGAGGAATGGGATCTGTACTCGGTATCTGCCAATACCCAAAGTGCAGGTATCGGTATCGGTATCGACACTAAAAAATGGTGTTTCCCCTGCTGTAACCATGCAAACATCACTGAGGTCGATGCTTTCTTAGCTTTCAACGTGAACGCTGTACAGTTACAGTAAATAGTAATGTAATGTAGCGTGTAAAGGGGGTGTGGGGCTGTGTGGAGGGGTGGCATGTAATCGTGTATAATTGTGCATTTATGGTCAGGGGTTGTGTATATTAATTTAGTATGTGTGTGTCCCAGGTGTGCCGGTGAGGCTGGTTGGAGGTGAGAGCCCCAGGGAGGGCAGGGTGGAGCTCTACCTGTCGGGCCAGTGGGGGACGGTGTGTGACGATGGCTGGACTGACCGTGCTGCTGAGGTGGTGTGTCGCCAGCTGGGATACAGGTGTGTGTGTGTGTGGGAGGGGGGGGGGGGGGGTATATGTACATTGGACTGTAGGTAGGAAAGTGTGGGTGTGTGTGTGATACAGGTGTATGGGTGGGATACAGGTACAGAGAAAAGTAGCGGTTGACGTCATTTCTTGCGTAGAACAAAGCCACACAGCATAAACAACAATGGAGGACCTACAGCAGGACTGGTTCTTGCGTCTCGGTATGTGGCTGTTTGTCACAAGACAACGACAAGCATTGTTTGAGTCACGGCTGCAGGCTGCGAGCAAAAACACAGATCTGGGAGATGTTAAGGAGCTGGGACGAGACGGACAACCTGACAGAAAGGACGGGGCAGGAGAGTACAGGTAAGCTAAGGGTTTTATGTCGTGTGTTAAGGCCTTTTCACACTCAGTCCAACAGTATTAATTAATACTGTAGCGTAAAGAATTAGCAAAACTATACAAAATGAAGTCTTCCATCTGTGAGGACAAGTTGTTCTCTCTATAAACACAGAATAAGAAGCTTGTGTGCAAAGGTCTTTATAATTTATATATATATTACTTGTTAGGTACTCGTGCTAACTTCTTAAATTAAACAACCCTACAGTCTATTCAATATAAACAAGGACTATGTAGGTCACATCTTGAGATCATAGATCTCTGTTATTACTGTAGGCCTATATTATTTAAAGCGCAACAACAACTTGGGTAATGATTGATGATATTGTCTGTAATTTTGTAAAAAAAAATATATCTGTAGGCTAATTTTGTTTATATGTGCTTCAGTAATACAAAAGTGGCCTCTCTAGTGGAGTACTGTATATTGAATATTTAATTTAATTTATGCCTTATCTGGTCAAAGGTAACACTTTCAGTGTTGTAATTTTGATTTTTGGGGTAATGTTTCAGGTGTGGTAGTGACACTTTTAATTAAGGACCTGCTGAAGTGTATTACATTTTGTTTGCTTGTGTTTTTCATATAATTCGTTTTTTGTCCAGATAATTCATCTCTTGCTATATCAGCGATGCAGACCAACCATTTGGACTTTCAACCACTTAAATGAGTGGTGGGATGTGATCATTCCAGGATTCACACACACACAATGGGTACACAATTTCAGGATGTCTGAAGAAACATGTCTACACCTTTGTGCCAAGCTGCGTACAGCAATGGAAAGAAAGGCAGGACACAAACTTCCGATCCGAGTGTGTGTTCCCCTGAAGAAAAGAGTTGCCTGCCAACGCACTATGGAAGCTGGCATCCCACAGTGATTATAGAAGTATTGGCCATCTTTTTGGTGTCAGCAAAACAGTATGTCAGTGTTTGCAGGAATTCTGGAAGCTTAAAGAAATGGCGGCCTACTTTGAGAACCGATGGTGGCTTCCACAGTGTGTTGGTGCCATTCATGGGTCACGCATACCTATTATAGCCCCGAATGAGTACCACTGCGACTATTTCAACAGAAAAGGCTAGCATTCAATCATCCTGCAAGGAGTTGTGGATGGAAAAGGATATGACATAAGTGTACATGTACATGCAGGAATGGCTGGCAGTTTGCATGATGCTCGGGATCTGAGACTACCCACATTGTTAGTTGAGCGTGGACGTCCAGCTTGCACAAGGTACATCTGTGGGGTCAATGCTGGCTATTACGTGCTGGGAGACTCTGCCTATCCTTTGCAGAAATGGCCGGCTGACAGCAGAACAACAGACCGAAGATAGAAGTGTGCAGGGCTCGGGTTGTGGTAGAGAAGGCTTTTGGGAGACTCAACGGTAGGTGGCGGTGTCTTATGAAGAGGAATGACAGCGACATTGAACTGGGGAAATCCATGGTGTTGACTTGTTGTGCTTTGCACAGTCATTGTGAATTCATGGAGAGGATTACCAGGACGAATGTGATGCACCTGTTGCAGCAGAGCTTGGGGTGGCCCTGGCACAGGCACAGGCTGCAGAGGAGGAGGGTCTGATGCACCATTTGAATAGTTCAATGTTTGTCTTTGCTGTTCTAGTGAGACACACCTGTATTAATGCAAGTAAAGCTATGTTTTGATAACTTGTGTTTTGTGATATGGTAATGCACACAAATAAATCCCGTTTACTTTTACCCTGCTTATTCGTACTTGGTTTAAATTATATTATTTATTACATGGAAACTCAAATAATACAGTATTTTTATATAATATATATACACACACATACATACACACATACTGTATTTGCAGGCAAATATATATATGTATAAAGACATTATATATTGTATTTGAGTAGACATATACTATATATAGTATAGTATATATAGCTACTCAAAGTGTGTTTTGTATATATATATATATATATATATATATATATATATACTGCGAGATGCAGTACATCACCCCCATACAGTGCAGCACAAAAACATTTTTACGGTTTCAGTTTAACAGTATTTAAAAATGGTGTGTGTTGTCCATTCCCCTTTTAACACGCAAAAGTGATGAAAAAATTGCGTATCGACCTGTAGCGTACCATACCGCTCAATCGAAACGAGCCATTTGTATCTGGAGTTCCTCTTGTGGTTTGAACAAAGTGTGCATGTCCTGCCCACACCTAAATGCTTGAGTTGCTACAGTGTGGGAATCTTCTCCAGTTCATTCTTTCCTTTCTCTGCCACCTTGTTATAATGCATTCATCCCATGAATCACACAGGTGATTGCAGTAGCAGCTTTGAGCTGAAGCTGAAGGGCCACTGGTGGATGAGTGGTGAAAACCTCTGCTGTGGTAGTGATAGTGCGAGCGCTCTATACATTACACCTACACACAGACACTCCAGACTGACTCGTGGCGTCATGTTTCCCCCTGTTTTTCTTTTATTATCACATTTACTCTCTGTGACGCTTCTCCATACTGTTTTTTAAACACTTCATCAAAATCATGCAAATCACATTACATATTGTAGTGTTCCTATTATTGTTAAATAATTTAGAATAAAACATAACATGTGGAGAGTTGTCACCCTGAAGCCTGATACAATGCTAGCCTTTTCCCAAAACTTTATTAGCAGATGTGGAAAAAACCAGTTAATAAAATAAATGTAATAATTGTCATACCATGTGACCCTGGCTTGTTAGTGGGCTTTAAAACGCAGCTGTTTTCCAAGCCAAGGATAACATTACATCAAAGGATAAGCTAACACAACTGCCCTGACCAGCACAGATATGTTGAGGCGAAGCTAAATACCCAGGCTCACCCTCGGGGTCTCGTATGCTCTCTTTTCTCTGTGATGCTGTCAGTGTTTCCTTAACTACCCCTCCGCCTCAGACTACACCTCCACCCCACTGTCTTGGTGACACAACCTGCAGATGAAAACCACATCTGGAAACATACGATTTGGAGCGAAGGCGGGTGTTTGAGGTGTGCTAAAGTCTTGTTAGAGTCATAGCTCTGTCTAGGACTGGGCCTGGGTGAAAGCCGCTAGATGCAGTACATCACCCCCAGAACATCTAGTGTCGGTTACCCAGAGGTGGAAAGAGTACAAAAGATTCTACTTAAGTAACGGTACGATTACTTTGATTCAATTTTACTTAAGTAAAAGTAAAAAAATCTACTCAAGTAAAAAGTAGCTAATTTAAAATGCGCTCAAAATAAGCCTGACTTTTTTCCCCAGCAGCACATTGCCCATAAGTTAAACAAATGTGTGAGCGCTGCCAAAGATTTGGGAGCACAGGTGAAAATCTGTTCATTAAGGACAAACAAATGTGTTGTTTTACATGTTAATCTTGGCTTGGCCAGGCATGTAGTTTGATTATTGACATAACAGGAGACATTATTACAGTATATGATCATGTCTGACCTTTCATAACATAATACAGTATCTGTAATGAGGTTTCCTCAACATTGTAACATCGTCACTTTGGCTGCTGTATAGATTTGTTTATACTTAATTAGAATATTAGAAAACTGGTTTCTACCGTATAACTGCACATAAATGTGCAGTACAAAATAGAAGTTTTGTAGCCCTTTGGCTATAGTCAGTCCAAACAAACGCTAGTGGTAAACTTATGCTTGTATCCTTAGCTAGCAGTGACGATAAGGTAGCTAACATGGGAAAATGTTTGTGTGTTTGAACCGGTTTGCAACTCAGCGTTGAGACAGTAATAATATGTGCATGTGCGTTTAGTAGGAATGGTATAGATTAAACGTACGCACTCTCACTTTTAGGAACAGGACAATGAGATTTTAAATGTAGCGAAGTACAATACTTATAACAAGTACACCATAGAATTACTCAATTACGGTAACACAAGTAATTGTAATTTGTTACTTTTCACCTCTGCAATTAACCTTCATTATCCAAAGGCCGTGCACATGCATGAATAATATGCTACTGTAAGTTTGACTTGTATCTAAAAACTGAAACCTATACCTTAAAGCTTAAAGCAGGATGCACAACCCACAAGATAAAGAACTCAGAACTAACTTTGCATAACCTTTCGAATAGAAAAATCTAGGTTTTTGAGATTAGAAAAGCAATGGAGTGCTGAGAACGGTTTCCACCCAGTGGGTGAGGTTTGATGCGTTGCTGTTTGACTTTTTGAAGCCCAAACCTGATTACAGCCTGACATTTTATTACAACTTTCCCAGGCCCGTGTCCAATACGCTGCGCATCATTGTGCGTATCAAATGGCGCATAGAACCCGGCCTGAACCCAAATTGTCAAGTGAAATAAGTGAGAAAAACAGGTCTCGACGGGTTCGGGCAGAGATATCAAGCTCTAACTCCTGTCAACTCGTTCTAAACAGAGATAGCATCATCTGTCACTACAACCCAAGCTCAAGCACTTGATCATAATTTAATGCAACAACCTTTTAGTTATTTTTGTTCAACAATGTTCTCTTTTCCCTTTCTAGCAGATATGGCATTGTTTCAACCAGACATGGAACACAATTAAACTATGAAATTATGGTTCTGGTAGCAGATGGCGCTTTAAGTTCCTAGCCTAGAGTATCAAATAGACATATCTAGAGCTCTGTGCATTTTACTGCAGATTCAGACCTAGTCACTTGACAAAGTAAGTTGTAAATGCTGCTTGTACTACACACACGCGCATAAACACACACACACACACACCTGTGCGTGCACGCTCACATACACACACACACACACACACACACACACACACACACACAAGATGTTTGGTGGCCAAAAATGTATTACCTGCTGAGAGCTTAATGTGCAGAGCAGATTAAATGAGGCCCACTAACCAGTGCTGTTGTAGTACCACAATCTGCAGAGTGCTATACAAGAAAATCAATGGCACTTTTATTCGGCTTTTCAGACCATTGAACACAATTTGCAAATTAAAGAGAAAGAGACTTTTTCACATAATGGTTTGAACAAACCAATAGTTTGTCTAAAGGTTAACTTACTTGGAATAACAATAGAGTAATACAATAGATGTAATACAATAAATAAGGAAATATTTCTAATAGTTACGTTAAATCAACTGAAGAGACTCAACAATTGGTTTCCCTGGGTGACTTGAGTTTGTTCTGTATGAAAGGTTAGCTTGTGTTTCATCGTTTTCCCAGATGGTTGTGTTTTTACAGAAATAGCAAGAGGCCCCGATTTCTGCCTTCTGGCATAACCCTGAAGTTGGAAATGACGTCCTATACCCTTCTGTGGTCAGTGCGCCATTTAATTGACTCATTCCATATCCGGCTTCAGTGAAGGCATTGCAGGGGAAGCTATTAGAGGTTGGACACGCTTGCTGTCTCTATGCCCTAATGATTGACAGGACACAGCGGAGTCAGTGGCGGCTGCGAACCGCATAACACAATAACCCCAGCAGCACAAAATGAGAGCCTCTCCACCAGATCCCTGTCTTTGCTAATTGTAATCACAGTAACGGTTGAGTCATGAAGGCAGTATGCAATGCAGTGGGTAGTTAATTGAAGGTGAGGCTATAGGACCTAGCTTGTCACTGATACTGTTGTTATCCATTTGGAGAGGGCTTGAACTCATGTGTCATTTCCAGATAATCACTATACCTAACATCCCAGTGTCTAATACACACATGGGAAAATAGAACAGATAAGCTCATATAAACGTTTATTAGTGAAACTTAAAAAAAGAGGTTTTTAACCTCAATGGTTTCTTCTCCTGGTTAAATAAAGGTTTACGTCTATCAGACCTTTAACGGTCTAAAGCGCAAGTCTTTGAGTTAGCCTCCAAATCATGTCTCTAGTCTCGTTCGAGTTTTATCATGCCATCTGGTCTGCATAACATTTTTTTTTCCCCAGCTCACCAGGATCTAGCAATTGATCCACTATCTTTACATAGAATATATATTTTTGCTGCTGTAGCATTTATTTTAAAATATCGAATAGAGCAACAACAACATAAACACGCAGCTACAATAGAGCCGAATCACGTCCGCGTTATGGGACCTTAGTTTGGAAAAAAATATATTGTAGTCAACGGCGAGAATAACATTATGTTTAGGTCCCGTTTGAAATGTGACACGAAGTACACATATGATGTGTATCTATATAAAAGATAATTGTTCAAGACAAAACGTTGAAGTTTGTAGTGAAACTTCAAAGTAATCTTTAGTTTTGTGTCTAACCGCTCAGTGAACTACAGCTTTTGTCTCGCACAACACACGTCACCAAGCAATCAATCAATCAATCAATCTTTATTTATATAGCACTTTTCATACAAATTCATGTAACACAAAGTGCTTCCCACCAAAACAATGCTCTCTTCGGCTTGAAGGTTGTGGCGCGACAACGTCATGATACTACGTGACACGGGTTTGTAGTCCCACCAATTACATATTTTCACAGTCTTATACTTCAACAAATGCAAAACAAACGGAGACTTTCTGGACTCTAATCATTTTATTTTAAAATGATCTAGTAATTTGGCCCTGCGTCAAGGAATACGTTTGAAAGGTAAAGTAAAATTAGGAGCTCAGAAACCTGCAGATATTCAAAGCATGTTTATGGCTTGACGCCCAAGAAATAGAACCGCGTTCTAAACCTTGGCGCACGTTAAAAAGAACTAATTCTAAAACTCTGGCGTCTCTTGATGCGTGTCGCAAAGACACTTTGTTCTTGTTTGCGCCACATTGGGCCCTATGTATCAAAGCATGAATTTCTGGGACAACAACCACTTTTATGAGAATATGCAACTTTAAATTACCTTTAAAAATGAATGAAATGAAAATAATGAGCCAGACAAACTTTGAATGAGCCAAACAGACTTAAAATGAGCACTTACAAGTATTATAAGGAGCAGGTAGGCATCTTGCTCAAGGATGCTTATAAAGGTAGAGCAGCTCTGAGAATCAAACCCACGACCCTCCCATATAGTCAGTGATTGCAAGCTAATAATATTTTTGTCAATTTCACCAAATATCTCCTTGCTAGCTGTGTGTGCGGAAACAATAATCTGGTGTTTCTACACAGCCCTGGATCTGTGAATGTGAGCACATACAAAGTGGTGCACACCACACAACACTATTCTAGCCTTGGCAATGTGCTTGCAATGTGGGTGTGACCCTAGGAGAGCTGATGAAGTGTGTGTCTGTGCCTGCTGCCCCCTAGTGGTCAGGCCAGGGCCCGTGTGATGGCGTACTTCGGAGAAGGGGCGGGGCCTATCCACGTAGACAACGTGAAGTGTGGCGGGGAGGAGCGCTCATTGGCTGACTGTATCAAACAAGCGCCAGGCACGCACAACTGTCGCCATGGCGAGGACGCCGGGGTCATCTGCGACTACGGCCAGTCAAAGCCCAGTTCTAAAGAGGTCAAAGGTCAGTTTCATAGCCTCAACGTGTTATAAGGTCAGTCGGAATTACTATGCTGTACAGTAAAACCCCGGAATAGCAGCGCTACAAATAACAAATATTTTCAAAATGTATGTTTAATGTTATTTACAAATTTTACACCATTAAAGTAGATAGTGAAGTAAATTAATTAATTAATATATATACATACACACACATACTGTATATATGTATTTATACTGTGTGTGTGTGTGTGTGTATAGCGCGCGTGTGTGTGTGTGTGTGGGTGTGTGTGTGTATGTGTATATAGTGTGCAGGTGTGTATAGCG
>JAODOY010084291.1:0-14438 GCA_025399855.1 Forbesichthys papilliferus
CTCTCTCTCTCTCTCTCTCTCTCTCTCTCTCTCTCTCTCTCTCTCTCTCTCTCTCTCTCTCTCTCTCTCTCGTTGAAGCGGGCACACTGTCGCATACACACGTGAACCGCGTCTGGCGCTCATTGTCTCTATTATCTTGTCACACCAGAATGAGCGGCTGAAAGTAATCGTGTTACCCTTGCATCATCCCTGCTAGAGACCGGGCTAACGCTGGCAGCCTGTACCAGGCCAATACCCACATCGTCTGGTGAATGCGTCATCTTATAAATCACGTTCGTGTCGTTTGTTTAAGTGTGTTTCTTCTAGAGTGCAGCTGCAAAAGGGTGTAAATATAGGAACCAGAGGAAGGTAGGTGTGTGTGTGTGTCTACAGCTTCGCCTTAATGTACATGTCATTTGGGGTGAAGACTGCGAAGGAGGATTATGGGGCACTGTGGGTAATTACCCTTCCATCAGGGTCATAATTGCCTGGTTCTGATTTGCTGACTTTTTGTTCCACGTAGTGACAGGTCTGAGGTAAAACGGGGGAGAGAGGGAGAGAGAGAGAGAGAGAGAGAGAGAGAGAGAGAGTGAAGACAAAGAGGTGGTTGACAAAAGAAAAGGCTACAGGGGTTAGAAGATGAAGAGAGGTGGAGGAGTAGGAAGAGAAGGAGAGCAAGAGAGTAGACCCAGTAAACAGATTGAGAAGACAAGGGGAGGTAATCCACATCCAGCTAATGTCAACACGTCAATTACGGTGAAACATTTTCTGCCTACTTGTGATTACAGCGAAGGTGGGTGAATGGATATACATGTGTTCTAGAGCACGCCAATAATTTACTCTACATTAGGGGCTCTTTCTAAGCTCCTGCTGCTGGTTTTGATAGAGGATTTAATGGATGGGGAGCACAATGAGAGGAAGAATTGGGCTTAGGCTATGCAACCCCCCATCTCTCTATTCAATCCATCTAACCACCCACCTCCACTATCCGTAATGCTGCTTTAACGCTTCCTAAATATACCACATTTCTGCATTAATACGGGTAGTAGTAGTTGTTGAAAGAGAAGGGGGAAGATCAACCAGCTTTACATTCTAGCAATAGAATTAAGCTAGCTCATTGTTTCTCAAAGACATACTGTTGATCTAAAATGGTTGAAGCTTCGTAAACAAATGGGACAAACTTTTCTTCTGCCAACAATAGGGTTGGGCCGATAAGACGATGCCATCGTCCATCGCTGATGGCTGACACACATCACGATGTTGAGCAGGCATTGTGATAAAAAAGAAAGGGGCCAAAACGTGGCAAAGCAGCGTTCAGACAAAGTTCTAAATATCTACTGAAACCCTGTGAAACACACTTTCCGTTAAACGTTCACGGAATCACCTGTACATCTCTTCCACTCTTTCAAACACACACACACAGTCTCAGACACACAGTATTGGAGGATGCAACGCTCGTGCCCTGGCTGTCAATAATCTGTGTAATGTACTTTCATATATCTCTCTTAGCCTACATCTGGCAATGCAGCCAATGAATTATGCTAACGAAACGAATAAATAGTTTACTGGTCATGCTGGTACAGTGATACAGTTGGTTGTTCGCCAGCTTGTTTGCTAGGGCACGTGATGGCAATTCCCCATGTCCACACACACCATTGTTGTCTGTCCATCTTTTGTGCAAATTATGAGCACAAATTGTATCCTGGACAGAATTTAAGAAGTGGTTGTCCTCTTTCATTAGGTAGGCTATAAACTCAAAGTAGACTACTGCAGATAGGCGAAGTGGTCATTTTTTTCCCAACTATCTTTGCCAAAACCGTAATTATAGATCACTAATTTACTGAGAAAATGTAAGAAGACTGGGTGAGTAGACTACCGTAGGGAAGAATGGGCATACAATATAAATTGTAGGCCTATAGTATATTATTAATTACATTTTTAGTTGTATATATATTCATACATTTTGTGATTAAATTGTAATTTTTTAGGCTAAGAAAAGTACACAAATATATACAGTATATTTACTGTATATCTCGCACAGCAGAAATAAACCCTCCAAGGTAACTCATCATAGGCTGAAAAAGTAAAAAGCTGATAGATTTCACTAAATAGTGTGTCCAAACAGAACAGTTCTTCCCAAATGTCAGCGTACAGATTTTAATTGCGGCAATGAAGCCTTTACCGCAGTCATTTGTCTCTCCGCTGCGCTGTAAGAAAGAAAACAAATCCAATGACATGTCTTCCTTTCACAAGACAGCAAGAGAACCTTCCTTGGTAGATAGTTATCAACAACACAGCCTTAATCTATTCCACCTATTCATCCCCCTTTCCATAAGACTGCTATTTGTCAGAATCACAAAGAGTAGAGAAGGAGGTGAATGGGGAAGCACAATGAGGGGAAGGCATAATGGACCTTTCAGGGAAGCTAATAACAGGGCACACTACTCAAAGAAGCCTTAAATGAATGCATGCTTACTGGCAATATGCGTACTACAATAAGTACAGGAGCATGTTTATTTCAATCATACATAAACATGTGGGATAAAAGTTAAAGTGCATAATGTCTAAAGTAAGATACCTAGACTATGTAGAGTTTAATATAGTATAGCATCATTGCACGATTGTGTATTTTCGTGCTCCACTAAGCAAAAAATAACCTAAAATAAAATTGTTTGTAGGGATGCCCCCTGAACATTGACGTGTTGAATCATCAGTTGGTGACTTGTCAGTGGACTGAGAAGTTGAGCAGTTAGGTTTTTGGTTTGATTCTGTCAAATAACAGCATAAAATAAACACATAAATTACAAAACCGCACAGCACAGGGATAACATTTCAATTACGAATTATGAATAAGATGTAATCAAATGCCAAATACTTAATATCAATAAATATTTAATAATAAATATAAATTATGAATTGTATGACCATGGATATAATACGAACAAAGTAGATTTAATGCTTGAGCACATACAGGGTTGAAACCATGTTTGTAGGCTATTGTAAACTCGGTTTTAACATGGACATGGGTTTTAACATGGATTGTACTATGTACCATCGTAATATGTCCCCTGGAAACAAATATATTGAAAGTGTGCGTACTGCTTGAAGGCTACACTGTTATGCTAGAAAAAAAAGAAAGTTAGTCAGGTATTGAGGAATAAAAATATGTGTTTGAAACAAAACTATACACTAATTTACCATCCTCTCTACACAATAAAAAAACGTATATACATTAGGAAACATTGGTGAGGCAGATTCGTATCATTCTTATGACCAATTAAGTTTAACCTGCCAGCCAAAAGTTGTGGTAGGTTGTACTTTGCGTGGTGCATCGTTGATGTTACTGCTGCTAAGTAAACGCGCCAGCTAGCTACCTAGCAAAACACATGGACATTACATTCGGGACATACTGTATATATCCTAACCAGGACATAGTTTAAGACTATGAAAATGTTCATTTAAATGTCCTACCTCTGTATTTTGGTTTTATGTCTGGCAAGCTCCTAGAATATCCAATCTTTCAGATGAGCTATCATAAAGAAACCACACGTTTCTCAACACCATGATTGCCATGGTTTAGTATGGGGGTAGATTTCTATCAATATTATTCAAGCGCAAAAGTATAATCCACACGTATTCTTACCATTCACAAGCACACACCTCTTAGTTTGCATGCATATGTAGAATCCACAAACGTGTTTTTGCAATCCACACGCAAACATCTTTCAATATGTGTGCATAGGTATAATCAACATACGTGTTTTTGCGATCCGCAAACACAAACTTTTCAACTGCAAACAAAATATCTTGCATGCACTTTATATGTTCTGATATGTTAACAATATTAACGTTTACAAATCAAAATCTTAGCTTGCAATCTGGTGAATCTGCATTTGTGAATAGAAGGACCCTCTTGCGCTTCCAATATTTACGCTTGTAATTTTGAGAGAAATATTCCACAGTTTGGTCCTCCTGAATCGCAACCGTAAACTGTCTGATTCGCAAGCGTAAAGTGTCATCTTCTGCGCTAATACGGCCGATGCAGACTCACCAGCACCATAACGTGGCCACAAACGTACATTACATGAACCTGCAATTCATTTCAATGAGTTGGCGACTCACAGCGATAGTTGTGCGTACGTTATGCAATCAATGGGTATATCAGGATATTACATTTTGGTCATATTGTACACCCCTACCTGCTAAACTTAAATTACGGTGGATTAAAAGATTGTGGGAGGCGGCTAAACTGAATATGAACATCAACAAACACACGGCTGTTAAAGGTAGGCTACAGTAAGATACCGTAAAAAATATGGATTCGCCTTTACTGGATACGTACTTGGCTGTCAGCCAGAATAGCATTTACAGTACAGCCAGTGTTGGATCTCATGTTGTGACGGTACAGTATATCCTTGACTAAAGAAGTAGAGAGACAGAGTGACATGGTAGACTTTGAGAATTTGGCAAGAAGCACACTGCAATTGTATTAGGAGTATGAGAGAATATCATAGAATGATAGCAACCGTAACCAATGGGGGCGGATCTTTCAGCCCAAGTTAGAAATATTAGTTGTCATTACCAAATTATCAAACTACATTCATTCAAATGAACATTAACAATATTAGTGTAATTGAGAGATTCACAATTGCCAAAACTATAGAAGACAATTGTTTTAGTCGAGCTTTATCTTAAGTGGGCGTGTCACTAACAGCATTTTGCTATGGAGACTGACGTAAGCAGCGCCCAGAAACAAAATGCAATTTTTTTACTGCTAGCATAACACATTGATTGCACTGCCTATCTTACCAAAGATGTGTGATAGATTTACTAATGTAATGTAATGTAGATTACTGACAGCCAGGGCATGAGAGGGTCTGCACCATATCCATATGCACCTTCCGGTGCATGTGCCTGTGCTTGTGTGTATGTGTGTGTTTGAGTAAGTAGGAGAGAGAGAGAGAGAGCGAGAGAGAGAGAGAGAGAGAGAGAGAGCATCATTCCATTGCATCATGGGTACATTACCATCACAAACACATCAACACAACAAAACACAACACACTATAACTATAACTTTCATAATTCGGTGTTTGGACAGATAGTTACTTTATTGGCTGATTGTTTGCCTTAATCACAAAACGATTTATAAGATATTTCAATACTGATGTTTAGTTGTTGATCTGCAATGTACTGCTGTTCCTCACTGGGGAGATAGCATTCCTTCTCTCAATGGGAACTTCACTGTCACTTTGCCATTTCAAAGACACTGGTATTCTCTGGTCGCATAAAATAACTCTTTATATTTGCTACTATTATTTTACCATGCTTTAATATTTTCCAATCTGAATTAGATGTTCATTTGGATTGAGATCAGGTTTCCTGTCCAGGCTTAACCATTTGGTGAAAGTAGGGCTATTTGTTGCAGATATTCACATTTACAGAATCTGTTGGTTTGATATGCATCTCACTTAATGTCAGACTACTTTTGAATTGTTTATTTACATAATGATCCTGAGGCAAAATGTCAACCTTGACATATCGAATATGAATATCAGATAAATATGTACATAATAAGTATTCTTTTCTGTGGAAGTTTGGGCTCTTCTTATTCGTCTAGTTCTTTGTTTACCAAATGTTATTTACTAAATTCACTTCAGACAGCAAATTGAATGCATCTATCAGTATACATGACAGCATTGTGTTTTGAATAACAGTTATTTTCTATTTGGGGGTAAGGGGTGTGTCATTTGTAGGGACATGTTTATCAACTTGGAGGTTAATATAAAGTAGGCCTCGTCACAAAGACAAATGAGCTTGTAGCTCTGTAGCTCTTCATAGCTCTCAAACTGTATCCCCATCAGTCATTCCAGCAGTGTTACAGCACGTCTCGCAGGTTGCTTTCACTCATAATTATTTGCTGAAGTTGTGCAATCTCTTTTTGTCAAGACAGCAGGTAGCTGCCGAGGGCGAAGTTAAGCCTTTTACTGTCTTGCTATGTATTTTTGTATTGTATTTGTCTGTATGGTTAAAAGTATAGACACCTCTGTGTCATTTAAAGCCCCCTTGTACAAACACACATGTATTTTGAGTTAATGTTGCTAAGAAGATCTCTTCTCAGGACTGTGTATTTTCCAGACTGTGATTGACATTGTCTTGCAACTATTGATGTTTCCTGTTGATTCTTTTGAGTATATGCAGTTCATTGAGCTCAGTCAATTAGAATATTACCTCCACCCAGAAATGTAATACTGTTCCCTAGGGTATCAGATCAGTGTTAATGATCAAGCCTTATGGGTCAGCTGATGAAAATCTGAGGTTGGTCTGATGGCCATGTCCATGGTACATTAGGCTGAATGGAAACACACCTGGGCCAATGAGCTGTGGCCAGGTGTTTCTGTACCCAAGCTGTCTGGCAATGTCATCTGTCCCTGGGCCTTGAGCCAGTATGCGCTAATGTCACGTCTCATTGAGCTACAGGGCTTGATCAGAGGCCGTTCCCTCACCTCTTTTCACATCCTGTTTTCAGGAGTTTGTTTTTGTATGGACGAAATGGTTGTGTGTGTGGCCCATATTGTACAAATTAGGGCTGTACCTGAATCTAAATTGTGTCAGATTGGATTTGGCTGTTCAATACGATGATTTGACAATTTATTCCTATTTTTCTCAATAGCCTAGGTTAGTCTATCTGGTCATGAAATGAACAGTCAGATGCAAGTCTGAAGTCTGCAGGCTACAGTAGCCTGGCTAGCTACTGTAGCTACGGTATAGCATATAGCCTACTACATGTAGAATACTGTACAATTGTTTTGTGATATGCAAAAAGTGACTGTGATGAAGAGACAGTAACTGTCTGCCTCCAATGAATTGATCAATCTCTATATGGCCAAAGCAGTGACTATATGGCAGTCAGGATGACAGAGATATGCGTTCACTCTGTTAAAATATAGTCCCATGGTTCAGTCACCAGGACTCACTTTAAGTGAAAATAGTCTGCATTCTTCCTCTGTGCAAAACTTTCTGTTTGCAAAAAATCCACTCCATATTAATTTAGTTCCATATTAAAACCCCGTTTTAAAATCAGTTTGAGTGATGATAATCCCTTGGCTTTTGGACAGTATACACCAAGGCGCATTAATTTGAGTTTCTAATTTAAATTAATTGTTTAAAACCTGCATATTATAGCCATGGCATATGAGGAAGACTTAGCTAACTTGAGAAAATGTCATAAACATTCTCCCTTTTAAGATTGCTGACTACACGCTCAACGGACTATGGTAGATCTACGTTTTAATTTATTTATGAATAAATTCCTATTGATATAATGAAATAGTTGGCGTCTCATGACGTCTTATTTATAATTCCTTATTGGAATGTTATCCATGTGCTGTGCAGTTTAGGAGAGTTATAACCTATCTGTGTTCTGTTATTGTAATGCACATTGTGAGAAAAAAACAATGCTCTTGACTTGAACACTCTCAGACTTGTCCGTCCATGTGTAAGCACTTGGTCACTGTAAAATGTAAATGTGAACTTAACCCAGTTTTGCCATATAGTTTTCTTAAAAGGAGATGGTTCTATAAGCCTTTCTCATGTGTAGCCACTATGTCTCCTGAGCTGCTTGGCATTGCCTGCCACAGTGTTTCACAAGGTTTTTTCTTCATTCTATAAACTTTACAGAGCATATGGAATTGTTTAAGTAAATAGTGAAATATTGAGACTTTTAAAGGTTATGAATTTGGAAACTATAACAATCAGTGGTGGTGAAGCTGTAAATGTGTGATTTTACTGTTTCTCACTTTTTCTTAGGCAAATAAATCCTTCAAAAATGTCCCTAATGACCACATTATCTGAGTGTCAATATTAGGCTAGTTGTGAATATGAGAAACGTATAGTCTTCTAGATTTTGGATTCATTTCACCTTGTCAAGATAGAACATGTCCTTGTTGCTAAAACAACTGATTTAGAGGCTGTCATAAAAACAAGGGATTATCTGGTATAATCTTCATATTTTATAAATACTTTGTTTAGATACCGTATTTACCTGAAAACATTCTCAGAACAAATGTATTCATTTTAAACAATGCTTCATATTATGGCATTCCTCTCTTTAAAGCATGAATGGCTTTCTTCTTTAGCCAAAGGAGACATGTTATTCAATATAAGTGAGTGAATGCCTTATCTTGACCCATTCTAAAAAGGAGCAGAGTAGCACAAAAGGTAAGACATTTATATTTCACAAATAATCTCCCACTGTTCCTCTTGGATGCGGTTGAAAAAACGTTGTCAGTCTATAATGGCAATATTTTAATGAATCATCCTGAGAAAACTGACAGATCATCCAAAAATGGCTCAGTATGGCAGCACTTCAGTTCAACTAATACAGATTCATTTATCTCAAATTTTTCTCATTTTTTATTTGCCTTTCCATAAACATTGCCTTTCCATAACCATTTTATTTGAAATTCAGAATGGGTGTTAAATGATGTCCCTCTATGCATTTTAGCATTTGGAATGGTGCAAAAAAATAGTTAAAATGTGGATACTGGACAAGTCAGTAGGAATTAAAAGATTTACATGTCTGTTTAGTGGGGATGGACTGTGGTGAATTATGAGATCTCCATTAATGTGTGCATAATGGAAACAGAAATGTTGCTCCAGCATCTCTCGAGTTGTGGTATTTTGCTGTTATGCCGTAGGGTAAGTCAAAGGCTTATGCTAGACCTATAAGCTATAGAATTGACTGCCATGGGGATTATCTGTAGAAGAAAATCATACTTCCCCTTGTGACGTGGGTGATGTAGAAGCTAACGGAAAATCCGCCAAAACATAGAATTAGAATCTTTTATTTTTTTTGCAGACCTCTGCGGAGGGCAAGTCTCTGCTTAGGAAACGTGTTTTGGGCTAACGAACAAATGGGTGGACCTCACTGGACCTCTCTATAAGGCAGAATTGTTCATGTATGTACGTATTAAGGAAAACAACGTTTCATCATGTCCATACAAAGACTGTATACTCACTGCTAAAGTAGAGCTTGCCAATGTGACAGAAGTCCAGCATTCCTCCCTCAGACTTGTATGAGCTCACAATATTGGCGGTGGCTCCACCTAGTAACTGAAGTCATTTGTTCATTTGTTTTACACCACCCCCTCCCTTTTTTTTGTTTTTCTTTGTCATGGATGGTTTACGAAGGAGGGGGTTGTAAAACACTCTTCAGCATCTATTAACTTCCCCTTTGTCTCACCATGTAAACAGATGCCTGTCTATCTGCTCAGTTTCCTGCTTTGGGCTTTTATTTTGACACGGCACCTCCTATGCACAAGAACCTTCCACGAGAGACGTGCTCTTTGTGTACACAGATGTAACATCTAAATAAATGGGTTTTGCTCTTAGCTTCAATCAGTGATGGTCCATGTTGTGCGATTAGTGTGTTAGCTCGATGTGGACTGGTAGCTAGAGGCTACAGGTAACTTTAAACCATGAACAAATCAGACACGTCACATGCTATCCACCTAAGTGCTTCTGTATTCTTTCACACCTGCTTTGTAGTATTGTCTGTGTATTGTCACCGGATGCCATTTACATTCATTCTTTCATTTTGGCAAGGCCAAAAGGTTATTTCTATTGACCTGTGACTTCATGGATCAGAGATGAGCATTGTTGTACTTACTGACCAATGGCACAGAAATAAAACAGGAAATAATGTTATATCTTCACCTTTTGTCGTGTTTTGGATGTAAACAACAGTGTAGGCATTTCATTGAATGCTCCTTTGTTTGGCCTTACAAGTTGTATTGACTTGATTCAAATGACTAGAGACTTGACATGACTTGAAATTCAATATGAAATGTTAAATTGAATTCTGTATAGATTATTTTAGATATTAAATTGGTAATGGACTCAACATGGTTTGTGACTATGCTGGGGTGACTTTGAGAGGAAGTACCAAGAGAAAAACATTTTTTCTGCACTGATAATTAGAATTTAGGATTAAATTGAAGATTGGAGAACTATAATCTCTTGAAGTGCCCTTTTTTGTTAGGCCTGGAAGTCAAACTCTATCCCACTCTAAAAGCACCAGGAGCTGATATTTCTATTATAGAAAGTCTTTCATTTAGATGATTCTGAAATTTGAGTATTAAAGCGGGATAATCCCAGTAAATGTGAACTATCGTACTTCAGGGTCCATTTTAACAATTTCCCGTGGCTTGTCCTTTTTGCTTCCGATGTCAGATTTTTAACTTGCTCTCATTTGTCCGTACTGAGCGATTGCTAATGAGCCATTATCGAAGCTCAGTTTTCTAATTACTGCTGACTGGAAAACTTACTGTAGCAACAACACATTAACTTTGTGCTGTGTTCAGTCACGAAAAAAAAAAAGAAGAGCCTATCTTTAAAATGTTCTGTGAAAGTTTGACTTGTCGGATGTTTTTGTGAAGCTCCAACTATTCTGGTCTTCCGAGATATCATGTGGAATACCTCTGATGTTTGCATAGGAAGGAACCCTGCCTACTGTCTGTGTACAGTCTGACTGGTCTGTTTTGAGAGGTCCTTCCTGCTTGGGCTGATAAAAAAAAATTGAAGAGGACTGTGGAAAATTTGTCCTGGGAATGTTGGGGAAATTAGTTCCCAATAAAACCATTTCAAGCTACAAGGTAAATGGATAAAGAAAGAGGATGTGAGAGAGGGATAGAGAGCAATATTTAGGCTGCTGGATGTTTGCACGAGCTATTTTTAACATTGCATGTGGATTAGCAAGGAAAGTATTTTACTGTTAAGTATGTCTTCAAAATGGTGGAAATTTAAGATTATGAGTGTCACTTCTGAACTCCTTACCACTGCTGAGGACACTTAAATTAATCCACTCAATAGCAGTTCCTTAGGCAAAATGTATGTGTCCTTCCTGCCATGTCTCATATATCGTTCACACAGCTTTGCAATGAATAAGGACCTTTTCACTTAACAAATGGCCAGGGGCTGGCCACAGCTTTACAAAGCAGGCCTTCCATTGCAGACTGCAGTTTTGTGCCAGCAAGCAACACTACCCAAGACTCCCCTAACAGTAATGAAAACCAACTTGTAAAACTTGCCATTTTGAATATTGGAAAATACCTTCTTATTTGAAATAGGTTTCCAATGTGCTGCCAGTGTTGATTAAAGCTAAATCTGTCCATGTCCATATATAGGTATTTGAGCATCGTTATTGCCCGTGTCAAGCTCTAATGCATGATAATGATTAATGTAATGTAACCCATTGTAAAAGGATCTATCTAGAAACTGAACAGTTTATATAAACATTTCAGATAATGTGTTTTACAGTGTAGTTGGAGGTCATCGCTGGTCCATCAGTTCCCATAAAACAGTGAAAGGCCTCTGAAAGTCAATGGCCCATGAGTGCTTTACATGGTAGTTCCATGTCTTCCAACTGCACCTTTTTAGAATTCAAGGCCATGGATCCAAGAACATTCCAGGTTACTGTAGGTTGCGGGCGCCCCTCTTCTATAATGACAGGAAGCATTGAAATGGTCATTTCAAAACACCAGACGCAGAACACGCATAAATAAACACAGTCGTTTTTATTTTCTAACTGGGCGAAGGCAGCGCTTGTCAACTTCGCGAAGGTCTTTGTTTTCAAAGTTTCCTTCCTTTTTGGTTTGTCCTCCAGGAATTGTATCGTTCCCAGCAGCAATACAACAATGTGCTGCTTCATTACAGCTCTGCTACAGTATGTCTGAGACTAGTGGAGCCATCAGGCTACCAGATGCATGCTAAAGCCATTAGCTAGTGGATGACGGTGGTTAGCCACAGAAGCATCGCATAGAACCCTCTCACTGTGTGCATAATGAACCCAAGGAAAAGGATGTGTGTTTGTGTGTGTGTGTGTGTGTGTGTGTGCTCATGCCATTGTGTTGAAATAAGTTGTTGGTCTCTGAGCTGCAAATCAAACCACGAGACCGAAATGCAGGAATGTGCTTTACACTGTTGCTTCACAAATGAAGGTATCCATTTGTATTAGCCTCTGTCACAGTTGCTGCCACACTCTGGATGGGCTAAAGACTGCAGTACCACTCAGACTGACAGATCCCAGCTATGGTCGCGGGAATGCCTATTAATAGGCTCAGTCTCTTAGTCAAGCGGAGACATTTTGACAGGTCTCGCTCACTCTCTCTCTCTTTCTGGAGCCTCAGAAAGACTTAATTACAGCTACTCTCTCAATCTAAATATACTGGAAGTGCATCCATTATGCAAGCCTTCCTTTGGTGTCAATGAGATGCCGTTAGATTTAGCAGACAATCATTACTGAATGCTCTGCGTTAAGGCCCAGATGTTTAGGTGAACCCAACTTGCCCAACATATTTCCAACAGAAAAGTTAAGCAACACCTATAATGATATTGTGGGTGCTCTTTAAGGTATGTCCTTTGGCTCCTATTCTTTTTATTTTTTTCACATTTGAAAATGTATTGGATTATGCAGTATATTTAATAATAATAATAATAATAATAATAATAATAAAAACATACACAATTTCACATTGAAAACACATTAATAGCAATAGAACAATAAAATAGTCTATTTGTTGTGTTAGCGTTGTGCTTTGGGCATTGCAGCCCTCTGAGTTGGATCCTGCGGTCATCTTTGATCAGGTCCATACCTACGCCCACACACACACTCCCTTGTGATATTAAACAGGGTCAAAGTCACATAGCTCGGGTTCAGTTCAATGCGGGTCCGCATCAGTGCACATAGGCTCGTGCACAGTGTAGCGCGTATCTTCTATTGTGAGACAGGAAGTCAAGTGTACCCACAGCATTGTTGCCATGGCTTCTGCCCGTATTCCTGTCAGCTGTGGGGAAACGGGGGATCTCTCGGCCATATTTTAATTATGGCTTTAGGACCCAGACAGGATTAGGAAATCAAAATGTCACTTATCTTCCATCATTATCGTGTATTTATGAGCTCTTTGCTGCCATCTTCCCGGCACTGTATTTAGGGACCAGTAAATAGACGGGAAGAGTGGTTTATGTAGCAATGGGGAAGAGAAAAGAGGGGAAACCGGGTCGCTGCTTCAGTGCTTTGTGGCGGCCCTGCCTGCATTACATCACACAGATGTCTCAGCACTGATGACAGAGCCAGGGCTGAGAGGGGGGCTGGTCCTCTGGATGATGTCACCGGCAGCCAATCACAGCTCTCCAGGGCCGGTACAGTCTTGGCAGCACTCAGGTCTACTATAGGAAAATGTCTCTCAAAATGCAATTTTTGCATCTGGAATCACAAGGTTGGGTTTGTGGGCGTGGGTGTGTGTGTGTGAGCACGTGTGTGTGTGTGTGTGTGTGTGTGTGTGTGTGTGTGTGTGTGCGCGTGTGTCTGTGCGCGCACGGCTGATATTTTTAGACCACCCGATAGCGGATCAGAACTCTCTCCTGCTACCTTGTTTGGTATGGCTTGCTGTAATGTACATAAGGCATACGGTAGAAAGGTCACGGCAGCGCTGTCTGGTGTGCATGCATGCCATATAGAGTACTCTGTACACTATGCAGGTGATGGCGGACATATGATAGTGCACGTTAGCTGACACCATTATAAACCCTTATTTGCAGCTTACTGTATTATTTTTAAGCCACAGTTTGATTTCAGTGCCTTCCTATAGACACGTAGGTAAAGGGTTTTGTCAGCCATCACATCCTACTCATGTGCAGTTAACACACATATTTCAGTATTTCACTATACAGTCAATCATTGGCCCTGCTGTGTATATGTGCATTGTGGCCAGGCAGGAACCACTAATACTTAACAGTGCATTTTGCCCCCACTGTGGTGAAGCTATTATGGCAGAGGGTAGTTCCCATTTCCTTGCACTATGAATCACTTTCTCTCTTGATTTAGTTAGTTTGTTGCTGCTCAAGTTTGTTCCTTCATAAGAATACTCCCAGAGCTTATGTACGACACTGCTCACAAGCACTAGCCCGTGGCAAGCTTTTTAACAACTTTTCCACAAACAAACCTATTTTAATTTCCTAATCAGAAACGAACCCCCATAATTCAGTGCATTTGAATAGTCAGCACTGGCTGGTACATGAACTAACCGTCCAGCACGTCCACACACACACACACACACACTCACACACACAGAAACCAAGCCTTAATGCAGTCCATGTGCGCGCAGACACACGCCATAATACAGCCACGTGCATACACACACACACCGTTCCACACACAACCTAAACCATAATGCATTGCACGTGCACACACACAAACACAGGAAAGAGCCATAGCGCACACACACAGCAGGTTTCATGGATAAACCCAGGGACAGAGGCACCAGTGTTCTCAGACCACCAGCCTTTGCCCCCCCACACACACACACACACCTTACCACCTGCATGACTTATCAGCTCCAGCAGAACTCTGCTCGCCACAAGCCAGACATTATGGAGCTGCCTGGTTTCTACCTCTTACCCCC
>JAODOY010084292.1:0-14438 GCA_025399855.1 Forbesichthys papilliferus
ACACACACACACACACACACACACACACACACACACACACACACACACACACACACACACACACACACACAAGGACAAACAGTTCAAGAAGAAAAACGGGATGAGACAGAAAGGAGGGAATACGATAAAAGGATGGACAAGGAGATATGGAGGCAATAAAGAGAGAGATATAAGGAACAGAGACAACAATGGGAATTAAGACAGATAAGACACATAAAACACATTGGGGTGCGAATACTATGGATGACGAATGGAGGATAAAGTGAAAGGTGAACGAGTGTATAGAAAATGTAAATAATACAAATGTGTTCAGTAGGGCTTGTCGTCAGCTCAGCTGTCACTGAGTCTACAGTCTATAGTCTGGGGACTCTGTTCAAGCTAGCGTCAGCGCAGCCACTAGCGTTTACAAATGGTGGCAGAGCTAGATGCAGTGATATAATCAGTTGTATCGACCACGCTGAGTGTTTTTTTAAAGGCTGCTCCTTGCTTCTTAGTTGGAATACTGTACACAGCCTGTAAACAACCACCAATGGAGCGTGTCCAGGCCTTATTCACAATGGGAAGAGCGTCTGGGGGGTTTTGGTTACATTAGAAGAGCTTAGTTGGCAGCCCTACTGAATACTTTTGATTTTAGAGAGTTTTTATATTTTTTGTATTAAAGAAAAAATAAAACCAAAACAATATATTAAAATGCATGGCGGCAATGTTGAGGAGAAAGGAAAGAAGATTTGCACGGCAATGGGCAGCCTCGTTTACCGCTTGGCGCTGGCTATTTGCCGGGCAGCAGGGTTTTGCAGCGGGTAGCGCGACACGGTTAGCTAGCTTCTGGGAGCTTGCCGACACCGGCTTCGCTCTCTCCCTCTCCTGCTCGCGCTCCCTCTGCCTCTCCTGCTCGCGCTCCCTCTCCCTCTCCTGCTCGCGCTCCCTCTGCCTCTCCTGCTCGCGCTCCCTCTGCCTCTCCTGCTCGCGCTCCCTCTCCCGTTCCCGGTGCCTGTGGTCGTGCTGTAGGGAGAGGAGTTGGGTCTGGTCCTTGGGGAGGGTGCGGTGGGACCTCCTGGCCCCCGCCGACGACAGCTGCTGCTGCTGCTGGGGAAGAGGTCTTGGCGTGGCGTGGGCCTGTGGCTGGAGGTGATGGAGCTGTGGCTGAAGCAGTTGGTGGCACGGCGGAGCTCTCTAAGCAGCACACACATGGAGAAGCAACACAGAGGTTCACCCCACAACACAGAGGAGCATGGAGAAGCAACACAGAGGTTCACCCCACAACACACAGCGAGGCAATGCGGCTGAAGCTCGCTGCTGCGTTGCGGGCCGCCTCATAGCAGCAGTGGAAAGCAGCAGGAATGTGCTTCTACAACATGAATCCTCATTACTTTTCTACAAACAGCTCATTGCAAATGTACAACTGAAAGAGAGAGGTAGAAAGTGAGAGGGAGAGAGAGAGAGAGCCAGGTTAACAGGAAAGAGGACGAAGCTAGTTTGTAATCTGAAAAATAAGCTTTACTTCAACCTTCTATTTGTCCCAGTGGGGCATTTGGTTTTGCAGCAAGTATGACGTATATACAATACACTCCACAGACAGTAATAATGATACCATACAGGAACGGTTATACAATAGTCATTATGAACATATAAGGAGATAAGTATAGCCAATGTGTTGGTTGCTATAGGTGCGAGTCAAATAAATGACAGTATAGTGACAATAGTTATTGTCATCAACAGTAACATCAACAGCATCATCATTATCATCGTCATCATCATCGCAAACTTCGGCAGAAATTTGTCAAATGAACAGCGAAGAAACAGAATACTGTAACAAAATACAGCAAGCACATCAGTATCCTAATGACAGCTATCAGGCATGTTCTGATGCTCAAATATACAACCATAGCTGGAGTTGCAGTAATTTTATTCAGCAGGCTGAGGTACATTAAGGTATTCTTCGGGATTGGTCAAGCAGGATGGAGTTACTTGCTTTCTCATCAAACATAAATGATAACAAAGGCTTTTCTGCTGTGGTGTCAGTAGTATTCTTTGGGACTGGTCTCCAACCAGGATGACCAGACATGCTCTCGCATGAGTGCACAACCACATCCACCAAACAACATATGGTGTGGCGTGTAAATTACCTTACATTTCCTCATCAAAACATGTTGAAGTGCCATACCCAGCACAGGCAGTACGTGGCACCATCCCAGGGCATAGTTAGTTAGAACGTGCACATTTTGATCCAAAGCGACGTACGGTGAGTGAATACAGTTATTAATTATACACAGACGTGTGTCTTGCTCAAAGATGACTATGTCATCCTGACATGTCATGGATGTAGGGAGCGTTACGCTAGAGTGAACACCCTAATAATCACTAAGATATCCAATGGGTGTCTATTTGACACATACTTGTAGTTAGTGACCCATACAAATAGACAAATATAAAACTAGAAATAGAACATTAAGATAATACATATAATGCAGATAAAAATGTATAATAAAAACATGAGTTCCGGTTTTCTAAATAAATACTTTGCAGCCTTCCAACTCCCTCACTGAACAACTGGTCTAAACTGAAGCAATAGCATATGATCTGCCTGCTAACACAGCGATGACATCAGATTTGCATAAAAGTGGCTATAGAGCGCATTTCATCATGTCACCATGGAAATGAGAATTGTTTTATAATGTGACAGCAGCTTGTGAGACTGTGAAATTTGGAATAGCAAAAACAACTGCCATCACTTTGCTCAAAACAGCATTCTTGCCATGGCAACACAATGGCTTATTCAGTCTTGGGGCCAACAAAACAAGCCTCATTTCCATGGTAATATTATTGAAGGCTCCATCTTATGTGTAGAATCCCATTTGCCATTCAAGGATGGAAGTCTGAATGGAAATGCCTGTTCTGGCTAATCTAGCTCTGTAATAGCCTCACTTGGTTTTAACCATAGAACGACATAAAGAGAGAGAACACTTATTTTAACTAGTTCCTCTCTTTTGGGCTCTTGTATGATAATGTGGCAGCATACCATTAATTTCAAAGTTCACGTAAGAATGTAGAAATATAAATGAGACAAAGAGAGGGGTGACTAAAACCTGTATGAGTCTGGTTAATACATTTGTTCATCCATGTCTGCGTGGAAATGGTTAATTCATTTCCTGTTTTGCAGTAGATGTATTGTCTGTAGTATAGGAAGTATATAGGGCTCAAAGGGACCGGGCTTGAAATCTGTTCAGCGTGATTTATCCAAAAGTAATGTTTGAATAAATGACCACTTGATGATGACAATGATGTAAAGATTTTGGCCCCAGGTGTGAAAATCATTTTTGGATTGTAACCAATTGTCAAGATAGCCAATAAAAGGCAAAAAAGGGGATTCAAATAAAGTGCAAGGCCAACTTAAATGGAACGGAAAGATTCAATAATGGTAAATGTAACGCCCACGTGCTTACAGGTAGGGGAAGACAGACAACACAGGACCCTCATTACGTCAGAGAGAATACACTGTGCAGGGAGGCAGGAACCAAGACATGGCAAGGGAGAGCATTTGACAGACAGAGGATGATGCCATGGAGGGTGAGGAGAAAGGGACGTCTCGTGAATATGTCCGCCCGGGACCCCCTGCTGTGACCGGGATGGGGAGACGGGGATGAGAGAGAGAGAGAGAGAGAGAGAGAGAGAGAGAGAGAGAGAGATATGCAACACAGGCGAGGGGGTGGGGGGGGGCATTAGCACTAAAGAGGTGGCATGCTGTGTCCGTTCACAGAGACTAAACATTGGATTAAAAGCAAGTCAAACAAGTCAGCCTGACACTGCTGAGGAGTGTCAAGAGAATCCTCCCCCCAACCCCCCCACACACACACAACGACACCCCCCACTACCTGTAATTCTAATAGAAGGGAATAAAATCCACGCACTTACGCACATGTACGCAGGCACGCACGCACGCACGCACACGTTCTCCTCCTGTCTTATGAGATATAAAGCTGTACATTAAAAAGAGAACGAGCGAAACACAATCCACGTCGTCTCTCTTTGCACCGCTGCTCACTAAATCAATGTCTCCTATGCCCAGCCTACACGTCTCTGAACCGTGTCTGTCTTTCGTTCCCAGCTCCTTTCATCTAGGTAGGGGTTCCAGATACAATTGCAGCATCACCACATGTATATGTACACACATGCACGCACACACACACACACACAGTTTGCTTGTTTCTATTCACTTTTTATAGATCAAAGTATTTTCAAGTGTTCTTCTGCTCTTGTGAGTGACGGGGGGGTTCAGATATTCAGCTTTACTACCACAAACACATTGCCATCTCAATCTCTAGCTCTTCTAATAACAATGTCTGTACCCTAAGAAATTCCCTATAAGTTTCCATTTTATTTAATGCACTGCTTGTAATATGTCAGTATTATACTGTATAGTCAACCCCTAAGCATGCCTGTATACCATTAGAGCAAAATAACATAGTAAAGATTAGTATTATAAACAGCTCAACATAGGTCTTAGTTTGTAAAATATTCTCATATAGAAAAATGTGGAAAATGTTAATCTAATTTAATTTAAATATAGAACATTGTTAAATGCACATTTGGCTTACATGAAATAAATAAAGAGCGCAAAGCAATGACTCCTTGAAATCGTCACTATAAACACGCTAGCACCTTTGACAGGCTAGCATGTTCACGTAACCACAGATGGAACGCGCAAGTGATCCCACGCGGTCTGTGTCAAAGCCGGAGGGCATACACTACTTATCACTCACACAAATAAACCATCGGGAACCCAGACTTTAGGTCAAAAACATTCCCTTAGCCCGAAAACAGATGAACAAATGTTAGTTGAAGGAAAGATAAAAGGAGTCAGAGAGAAGGAAGCGCTGTAAAACAGCAGAGAAGAGATAGAGCCTATATTCCTACCTGTTCCCCTGTGGAGTCCGGAGGCCTCACTGAAACATCAGCAATCCTTTGCCTGCCGCTTAGTTCCTGTGCGCACACAGACAGAAACGCCAACCAGATGAGTGCGACTTACAATACACGCCCATCCCACAGACTGTGTTTACATTGAACCCGAACCATATCTGACCCCTGACCTAATCTCTTCCATACAAAGCTTTTATAGGCCCTACTTCTAAACAATTTAATGCAAACTTTGACACGCACAGCAATCTACTTTAATAAAGCTACATTGAGGTCTCTCAGCTGAATTTTGAAAGCAAAGCTAGACCTAAAATATTTAAAGCGCCCAAGATGGCTTTAGCCTTTAGCCGACGCCCCGTCTGTAAATATTTCACCATGGCCTCGTTTGGGATTTGTCCTGGGATGACCTTCATATGCCTAGAAGCATCCAAACTGTATGACTGTATTGAGTGAATGTGATACAATTTGAAGTGATTCATATGGATTTAAATATAATTACTGAAGGGATATGGGTTTAAAAATGACTGCAATTAGCATTGGCACTGTAACTATCAAGATATGATTTAAATTAAAACAATCAACATCTCATAGCATTTTGAAATGGTCTGTAAATCTGATTTGGTGCTGTGAGGAGGAACAATGAAATTAACAGTTTATTGACTATGGCTACAACAATATTCACTTTGATACATTATTACACACCGCAGAGATGTACTGTACAGTGGAGAGCTTTCTTGAAGCAGAATGTGGAAGTTCGATCACATATAAAAAACAGCTTGCACTTTTATTACAATTACAATAATCTGATTGGCTATTGGCCCCGGCAGTTTTTGGAGCATTTGTTTTGTTTTTGGAACAACTGTTTTGTACTGTTAATGTTGTGCAATGAAGCTAATTAACGTAGACAACAATAACAAAAACAATGTTATTCAAAATGTTACAGAAGGTGTGTTTTACTTCCACACAAACAAAGAACTTCTCTCTTTCAAAAGGTATTAAAAGTAACTTCTACTTGAGAAAACTACATTTGAACCGTCTTCTCGACTAACTGAACACTCTAAAAATGATGGGCATGACTAGGCCTTAAAGCGCTCGCTGAAACCAGACATCGTGTCACACGGGGTGCTGGTAACGCTCGATCAAGCCACAGTCATGTGAGTGGAGACTGACTCAACGGGGCACCGAACAAACAAACACATTCTTCACATGACAGTGTGCAGAGAGCCTGTCACACACTCTCGCCGTGAAACTGTCCCTTGAATTAAACGCGGTTGCACTGAAACTCCACAGAGCCCGAGGTAGAGTCAATAAGTGGGTCGAACTTGATGACTTGCAGCCAATCAGCTATTTCTCCCTCTTCCCAAACAGATAGATATAATAAAACTAGACAGATATTAATATAACAGTAATACGGTCCTGGCATGAGTGTAATGTGGCCTTATTGAAAACTGCTGATGTGTGAGATGGGTTCATTAAATGCATGCTAAACATAATGGTTAATAGGTGAATGCATGATAAAGTGCAGGAGAATTTTTCTCAGTGGGAAAGTAATGGAATTAGTTAGTTAATTAGTGGAGACAGTTCACCATGCTTGGTTGCACGCATGTGTGCACGCACACACACGTGCGCGCGTGTCAGTTGCACTTCCGCAGAATCCTTTTACAGTTTGAATTTTGAACTAATTTGTGTAACTATGAGGTGTTATTAGGCTACATAACATACCAATTACTGTACAACTCAATACAGTTCTTAAAACTGAAAGCATGTAATGGATTTTATATCCAACAAAGCTTGTAATACAAGGACTGAACTTTTGTACTTCTGTATTGAAATACTGCAAAACAAATGTAACTTGTAAATATACAGTTACAAAATAATTGATTTACCTATTTGTGATGCGAAGTTAAATTACAAAAAATTTAAATAGGGTGGGTGGGTGAGTAAATGGAAAGATGGGTGAATGGATGGCTAGATGGAGCACATCTGTTTTTTTAAGCAAACAGCCGTGAATTTTTACCTTACCGAAACATCAAATAAATTGGGCTAGTGCACACACACACACACGTGCGTGCACACACACACACACACACACACAGTGCTCTGTAAACAAGATACACATGAAACTGAAACACCCACACAAATTCCCCAGCTGATACACATCCTTCTACAGAACACGCGGACACACACACATCAACTCTTTTCCTTTGACAGACAACGTGTTTCATTTTGCAGTTTGATATATTTTTCGGCAGCGGTTCGGCCCCACTCTGTACCTGTCCCCTGTCAATCCTCCTTCCATCCAATAAGATTCTGTTGTTGAGTAGATCTGACTCCTCCCCTAGTGGAATCTCCTGTATCTCCGGCCACTGTGAATCTTTAAAATGGTGTCTTTGTTGCTGTAAAACAACAACAACAAAAAAATAGATATTATCATTATTCAATTATTATAAAAACACTATATCATATTTATTCTGTTAATACAGTAGAATAGATATAGATATGTGATACTATCTGCTATGTGACTCACATGAGTTGATATAAGACATAATAGGACTTAATGACAGTAGACATATTTCTCAAGGATGCTTGCAGGTGGGGTGATGGCATGTCGGGCATTGAACCAATTAGCTATAAGTAAAACACCCTTAACCACAAGCATATCCTGCCTCCACCCTGAACCTCCTGCCGCTGCTCTGTTCTCATAGACTCACATCCTCCAGCTTTTGTCGTTGTTCGTGTTGCTGCTGGATCCTCTTGTGTCTGTCAGCCAGCAACTGTTGCTTGTAGCGTTCGTGCTCCACTAACTGGTGTCTGTGTTGCAGTAAAGCCTTAACAACGGCAACCAGATTAATACGGTTTATATTGGTATTTAATTCAGGTCAAATATATTCAGTAGTGTCTCTGTCGTAGCCATAATAATACCCCTCTGGTGCCATTTAATAATCATAAAAAGAAGATCATTTTACACTTTTACACCTTTGCTCCATTAACGCTAGCTAAAGCTAATGTTAGCCATATGCTATAGCATGGTGATTATGCTCTTGAATTCATTATACTATATTAAATGTGCTCGACTGGCCTACGGGGAGTTTTTTTTATCAGAAATTTTACATAACGTTGTTTGTCAATGAAATATACAGTCCATTACATTGTAATGTGAGAAAATAATAATAATAATAATAATAAAGGATGTATACCTGTCTTTGGTGATCTCCTCCTCTAAGTTCACCCGTTTCTCGGGCCCCCTCGCGACTCTCTGTTTGTAACCGTAGAAACTCCCGCCTTAACGTCCACTCACCAGGGACATTCACGATGGAGCTGGTTGGGGAGCGTAACACACACGCATGCGCATGCACACACACACACACACACACACGAGAGCACAAAATGGTCACTGAGGCATGCACCACATCTCCCAGCATGCCTCATTCCTCTGACAGGTGTACTGTAGGTGCTTATGGTGCAATCCATTGTACTAAGAACTCGGGAGGGAAAAAAAACGACGTCCGACACGGAAAAATGCTATGGAACGCTCTTTCAAGTCGGAATTCCAAGTCGGAAACTCGGGCAAGGTTTCTCGAGCCCGAGTTCGCCGACATAAACACACATGACGTCACAGCAATGTGGCGGCGTGGGAGCACACAGCTGGCAATAAGCACAAACATCTTCAATATTCCTACTTCATGCAGCGTTTGTGTTTGTGAAACATATTTGCGTGCATGCGGTAGACTATTAACTACCCCCTCCATCTCTTTTAGTGCGATAATCTGTTAAATCTCTTCACTAATGGCGCTGGGGACAGATAGCTTTTTGTCCTCAGTAAACGATTGGTGAAGTTTGGAGACTTGCTATGAACATGAGTTTGCTGCAGACGTCCATGTTGTCCCCGAGCAGACGCACTGGGACACAGTTAGATTGGAGGTCGGTAAAACCTCCTCGGAAATATCGACCCCCGACTTGCAATGGACCGCCTAATTGAAGTTAGGCTGTAGGCAAGCCTGAAGAACCAGACTGCAGACAATGAAATAGGGGGAACGTATAGTAATGGACCTTGCGAGACAATGTGCCATAAAAGTAGGAAGAATTCTTGGGATCGGTCAATTGTGCAAGCCCAAAAAATCTCACCTGGGTTCACCTTCCTCCTCTGTCATTTCATCCTCCTCTTCTTCACTACCACTGTACTCATACTCTGGACCCTCTGGGAGAGAGAGAGACACAGGGAGAGAGATCTTTACTAAATGTTGTAGTCGTGTCTAGTAAGACATTCCTGTTTGTTTACAGCCAGCCTGTGTAATGCATGATAACCCCTGTAAAATAAATATGTAGTATTGTACATGCAAAAATGCTACATGCGCTGTTTACCGTCCATTCTCCTATAACAGAACACCAGCATAATGAGAACACCAGCATATTTTAAATGCTTTCTTCTGAATAAGTAAGGTGTTTGTTTGTAAACAAATTGACTTAAATGTCTCCCCGCATTCCAGTAATCGGGTATGACACCTCTACACAGCCTTGGCTCCGTAAATAGGAACATAAACAAAGTGGCAAACACAACAACAATGCCGCTTGGCTTCACAATGCGTTTCAATGTGGGAGGGAGTTTGTTTTGATTTGAGCTCGAAATTAGCAAGCGATCTCGAGAATGACTAGTCCAGACTTTTTTCCCCAATTACTGTAGACATAATCCTCCTAATGTTATTATGATTGTAGGCAGTGTAAAATACATAAATATGATAATAACTGTATATCTTTGATAGGACAAACCTCGTCATAATTGTGATGTACATAAGGATTTGAAGGAATTAAGGGATTAGGTACTGCACGATGAAACACACTTAGTAACAATACACGTAGTCCCGTTCCCATGGTTAATAGACCCTTGGGAATGCACACATCTGGAGATATTAACACCTTTGGCAACAGATGTTTACGCAACAGTGGTTTCTAAAACATGAAATGAGAGATATGCTGGACCTAAAATGGTTTCATATAGCCATAATATCTTAACCTTATCTTTTATTTTCTTACAGCACCTTTTCTTATCTTATCAGTAGTAGCGGTGGTGTGTTTACATAACCTACCAGCTAGGTGCCGTGGTTGCAGATAGGCACAGAACATCACACACAAGGACAGGGTGAGCAGAAAGTCTGCCAGTCATTAGTGTGTTTTTATAAGATAACGGAAGATTAGAAGCAGATGGCTGCTCCGTTTCCTCTTTCCTTCCTCTCTCTCTCTATACCTCTACCTCTCTTCCTCTCACTGCCTTCTCTCTCTCTACCTCTCTACCTCTCTCTCTTGACATTAAGCTAATGACGAAACCGGGTTGAAATTATTGAGTTTGTGTCATCAGCGGAATACAACATGCATTGATACAATTCAACTCATGTATCTCTCTCTCTCTCTCATATATTCATTCTTTGTGTTATACATTTCTGCTTGCGCCCCCTTCTCTGTGCGAGTGTCTTTCTAATTTGTTGACTAATTACTCACTAACATAGGCGGTTCATAATATCCAACCACTCCTGTGCACACATTCAAGGAGTAAAAATGTATTAATGACATTATTTTTGTTACATTTCACTCAGTCACTGTTATATTTACTGATCTGACACGAAGCAGTATAGTGTACTGTTCATCGTCATTATATACTGTGTAGACAATAATAGTTGTGTGTTTGTAATTTCCACAAGAGACATAGTTGTAGAATGTAAAAGGAATGTGTGTGTGCATGTGTGGCGTGCGTGCGTGCGTGCGTGCGTGCGTGCGTTACACTCGACCTTGCTAAGGCAATTTCACTTAAGATCTTTTCTCTACCTTATCACAGGTGTAGTCTCCAAGGATATTGTTGGCATTGCTCATGAAGGCAATACAACCCTGGGTTTGATTGAATGATGGCGTATTCAGTGTACAGAAGATGTGACTATGATAACCGTTCAGGAATGCTTTCATCCAATTCATTCCACGTCGAACACATCCTCAATTAATGTATTGACAGCGACATTTCAGTCTTTGCACCCTTCCCTGTATGTGTGAGCCTAATTGCTTTTATTAATTATCAATGGCTCCAAAACAATAAAATAAAAATGCAGCTCAAAAAGCATTTTGCACCTTTAATATTGCTAGTGGATACAGCCTGTGCTATGGCACCCTTCCCATTTTATACAGAATAACAGAGGAAGAGAAACAGTGAGCGCATGCTGTTTCGTTTTAATTTGTGTGGGTGTGTGCAAGTCTATATTTAAAGAATTTGGTGTGTGTATTTGTGTCTGTCTGTGTATGTGTGGCGGGTGTATGGATTTGTGTGTGTGTGCGTGCAGTCGGGTGAAAAGTAGAAAATTGAAAGCCTTGTCATGTCACAAAGCTGAGAAGATACAACAGCTCTACCAGAGTGAGTCTTAAGCTGTGATGAATACATCGCTACTGTGTGTGTGTGTGTGTGTGTGTGTGTGTGTGCGCGTGTGCCTGTGTGTGTAGGGCGTGTTGCATTAATTTATGTGCGTGTTTATGGATCTATACTTGTATATGCACATGTGTGCATGTCATATTTGTGCTGTTAAACCAGAGGCTGGCCAGCGATGCCCTTTGATTAGAAGCCAATGACAATACTGCTAAAGCCTCTCTCCAAACATAGAACTACCTTCTCACCCAGACAGACAGGCAGACAGACAGATGACTTGCAGTTTCTATATTCCCACTTCCTCGATATACTTGCTCATTTGCAGCGAGTAAACGTAGGCAAGCAACTGCATCGCGAAAGGAATTGTTATTATACTTGCCTTTCATGGGCTGCGTCATGCGTCACGCGTAGCGTTAATTTCTGAGTACGCGCACAAATTACACTCCAAAGGAACGCAGGACACGCACCCAATACGCCTGGTAGCCATCTTGAGCATGCAGAATTAAAAGCAAGCATATCGCGGGCTTTATGATCACCTTTCTCTCTCTTCTTCCTGGTTCGGTCCAGGTGGTCTTTGAGCATGATGCGAACCTGCCTCTCATTGGCTAGATCTCGGATGAAGGCGTGTCTAAGCAGGGCTTCAGTGTTGGGCCGTTGCAGATAGTTCTTTATGAGACAGCTGTCCATGAATGACAAGAAACGCTTGGACCTGGTTAAGGAAGAGGGGGGTGGGGTGGGGGTGGGGGTGGGGGGGTGGGGGTGGGGGTGGGGGGGTGGGGGGGGGTCATTATTACCTGTTCACCTGAGTATGTGTTTGATATACCATCATCCATCATACTAAATTTTGTGTTATACTGTGTATGAAAGACAGCATAATAACGAGAGGATGTGCACAAAATATGTCCTAATATGTCATAGTTAACGTTTTTCCCCAGGTTAAACATGTGCTATATCTAATTGTGGGCCAGAAGGTCATGGGTTCGAACCCTCGGTGTTGACCTACCTGTAAGCATCCTTGAGTAAGATGCCTAATCCTTACCTCCCAACTGCTCACAGTGGTTGGTCGCACCTTGCATGGTGGCAATCACCATCGGTGTATATACATGGTGAGTGTGAATGGTCTTTAGGACAGTGTAGAAATGTTCTGCTTTTGACACTGTACTGTAGACATGCATATGTCTGAAAGACCCAAATAAATACAATGCTTCTTTCAGCTAGCCCATTAGCTGAAGGCATTGAAACTAAATCAAGGCCTTAGTTACTACGCCACTTAGAGAAAAGGCTAGTGGTTATTTAGGTAACATAGAACACCCTGTGAATAAAAATTGCACTGAAATCAACTATTGCTCTGAGCTAATGTAAAATAAGCGCACTGTGTACTGCCAAGCACGCAATACTTTAGATATGCCGTTTGTGTACGGTTTATTTTTAGGGTCGGGCCTTGAGCAAAAATCCCGGAATAATCACTGCAGACTCCAAGTGCTATAAAAGTTGACCTGTGACAGTGATTCTCAAGGCATTAATAGTGAATTACAGACAGCTAACAGATGAAACAGAAAGGCTTATCAATTATATATGGAATGCAGGAAACCAGAGGAGACAAGCCAAGAAAGGAGGACAGGCAAAGGTTGGAAAAAGGAGGTGATTACCTTATTAGACATGGTAGTGTGACAGGAAACGGTAAAGACGAGAGGCTGCAATTTGCATCCTGTTGACCTACAGTACTGAGCGGTCTGCATTTTTACCTTATGTTTGAAGACAGCCTTGTATTCCTTCTCATAGTGTATCCCATTCATGTGTGTGTGCCTGTATGTGTGTGTCTGTGTGTGTGTGTGTGTGCGTGCAGCATGTGTGTGTGTGTGTGCGCGTGCGTGCACACTTACCATTTCTTGGATTTGAGTTTTGGCGGAGGGTTTCTTGGGATCAGAAACAGAGCTCTCATTGGATGCATGTCACACAGGGCTGAGAGAGTGAAAACATACTAAAGGTATAAAGATGGATACTGGATACATTGTCAGTGTGTGTGGGGTAGTGCACATGAAAATGTAGTGCACATGAAAATGTACGTTTTTATTACGTGTGTGTGCGTGTGCATGTCAGGCTTACGTGGAGCTCCTTCAGCCATCTCTAAAGAAGTTATTCCTAAAGACCAGAGGTCACTCTGTTGAAGGCAGAAATGCAGGAAAACTCATTATGCATAACTCATATTTTCATTTCTTTTTCAAATGTGAATCCAAATGCGCTCATGAATTTACCATTTCTGCAGCCTTGGTTTAAATGTGAGGGAAATTGCTTCCAATATACAAATGGCAAGCCATTCAAATGTATTGTGAAGAACAAACGTTGTCTAACACAAAGTAACGTAAAATAATCCAAACCACAACACTGGACTGGGTTTAGTGTTGATAATTCTTTCCAACATTTGATATGTTGCCAGGCATACCCTATAGTCATATGTGGCTTCTTGGTTCTCATCACAGGCTATGACCTCTGGTGCCATCCAATAGGGTGTCCCGATGAAGGTGTTTCGTCGACCAATCGTCTTGTCCAGCTGTGCAGACACTCCAAAGTCAACTAGTCCAAAAAAAACACACAAATAAAAACAAAAACATTATCAATAGAAACATTTTACAATCTGCATCAAATGACCCCATGTATAATATTCCAATAGAATATCATTGCAACTGATACATGAAATATTACGCATACTGACCAATAAAAGCTAGTGAACTATGACCTCAAACGTTTATGTTCACTAGAACGTGCATGTGCTTGACTGAAGACTATGTTCCAAACAAACCTAAGCTAACAGGAGACCAGATCCATTGCTCCAAAATCTGTTGCACTGAGGTGTACTATAGCATTATACAGTATGGGGGTCATACCTAGTTTGACCTCTGCGTTCTCAGTTAGCAGGACGTTTTGCCCTTTGATGTCACGATGTATCACATGGTGGGAATGGAGATGGGAGAGTCCCTGTGGAAGGGGGCATACACAAACACACAGGTTGATAACATGTATTGTCTTTAGCTAAACATTTAAAGTGGAACTGCACCCCAGCTCTGAGCCTGACTCCACCTTTAAAGTGTAGCTGCACCCCAGCTCTGAGCCTGACTCCACCTTT
>JAODOY010084293.1:0-14436 GCA_025399855.1 Forbesichthys papilliferus
AATTTATTTATTCACTTTTTATTTTTTTATTATTTATTTATTTTTTTATTTTTTTATTTATTATTCTCTTTACTTAGGTGGTTTACTGAGGAGAAATACTCATCACCACCACAATTGCCTAACACATTTCCCTCGATTGATTATTTAACAAATTATCATGACATGATTACATTCATGTATTGCATATGTTTGGACATAATGCGATGTTTTTTAGAATGCTATACTGCTATTAGTATAGGCCCATACAGTAATTGTAGTATAAAACGCGGCCTATTTGCAAAATAACAGCTCTTCAAGCTAAATGAAAACTGTCTCATGGGGGTGGAGTTTCAACCTTGTGATTTTGAACATAGCGAGGCTAACGCCAACTTGTCAGAGTGGTGGGTGGTGGGAATAAATTGACAAAAGCGCTGGAATAATAACTGACCAACAAACAAACCAGTACAAGTGAAATACTTAGACTTTTAATTGCGCGCTCTGACAACAGCCTCGCAGCAGACTCGCAGAACCACCATGACACATTTTATACTGCTATTATCTGTTTTGGTTGTCTTTAAGAAAGGAATGGCGAGCGAGGATTTAGTTCCCGTTGGACGCGCGTTGCATCTAAATACGGTAAACTTTTCTGCCCAGCATCAGCACCATCAGAATGTGCCCGATTCCCTGCCAGGTTGGTGAACCGTTTCAGAACAAAGAAAACATGAAAACACACAAAAGCGTCATTATTTTGTTGTGATTGTATGCCTAGTGTTTTTATTATGCCTAAAGGCTTATGGACTTTATTGCTGCAGCAGTTGGACCTAATATATTACAAGTATACAGTAGTTACAGCCTAGTTTTGAGGTTTTATATTCACACTGTAGCAATTTATGTGAAATTAGTATAAATCCAGAATCAAATGTGCTACTGTAGCGAGATCAGCATTCATATGTATTGCTACATGCATTACAGTAGGTTACTTGTTGGGCAAATAAATATAAATATGTATAAATATAAATTGTTAGGTATTTACATTGGACTCAGGGGGACACATGTAGAATATTTGCATTATTATAATTATAAACACACACACACACAAACCACAACCTGCCTGTTTACAGCTCTCTGCATGCAGATAGGTGGTTGAAAGGGGGGTTTGTGTCCATATTCCCTCAACTGTTTCATGACTAATTAATGAGTAAGTAGGAGTACATTCCCCACCATAATGTCACATGACGTCCTTGTCTGTCTCAGCCACCGCAAACAAAAAACACTTGGAAATGTACAGAGGAGTGGTGCAGTAGTCACTGAAACTACATGATGTGACCTCGTTGGCTTTACAATTAAACCCCCCCCCCCCCCAACCTATTGTAGGCTATACCAGTCTCTATATTAATAAGACCTCGGGTAAATGGACTGTGTCCACACTCTCAAATGCAGTGAGAAGAATGAACAAAAGACACCATGGCTGAAACAGATGGTGTTTATGCATGCCAGCATCAACTAGAACGTTCTCTCTTGTAATACAAGATCTGCTTTAAGAAACATATTTGAAACGCTAGGGGATATGACCTCTCGTAGGGTTGAGCAATGCATCACTTCCTTGTCTTGCCCCACCCTAAGCATCTTTTGTCTCATATCTCCATAGATATTGCTGACCTGCGATTCAGTTTCTTAAGATGATTTGGGTTACGTGCTGAGATATGTGCTTCTGTGGTTTGTTTACTGGTGGAATGTACTGTATGGCCTACTTCCAGCACACGCACACGCGCGTACACAGTCTGGTTGGGGTCCACAAGAGATAAGTCTCTGCGGGACCATCTGGCTGTTGTGACAGGGATGTACCAGAATTGACAATGTTTCTATATTCCGTCCTGCTTGCCACTTGGAATACCACTTTCTGTACGGCCACAAAATAAACATCTCTTTGGTTGGCATTCATTTCTGAATGTGTATTGTGGAGAAAACATAAGCGGAAATGGTGTAGAGCTGTACACATGATTCACAATATGCTTTGAATATATTTGATATTATTTCAATGAAAAGTAAATCAGCCAGGGAAAACCCAAGGTTTATTATAATTACAGGACTTCTTGAACAACCAATCAACCGATCAGGCTTGACAATAGCTATCGCAATACCCAGTGACAAATACAATCCCTTTTGATGCAGTCCATGCACCTCTTTGTGGTGGGCTTCAGGTCTCTGGGAAGATTATTGTAATCCGGCATGGCTCATCTCAACTGCAGATTTAGTGCCCCCCTTCTGTCATCTATGGCCACAGGGCGTGTTGATGTGTATATTAATACTAAACGCTTTTTCTACTTGTTTCTTGTGGTTGAGAGGATTCACAACGTAGCCAGATGAGGGACAGATGCTTAAGATATTATCTCTACAGGGGAATATAATGCCATGCCAGAGGCATTTGGATTTCCCTGCTCACAGTTTCACTCTGCTCAAACAAAGCAACAGTATGAATATGTTAATATGTTATAGTGTTTTATTTCCGTACTAGATGATACGGTATTCAGTGCCTTCAGTGGTATTTGGAGGCAAGAATATAATTACTCAATACTCATTGATTTCTCGCAGTAGGATTTTCCCAGTGTGTCTGGGGATTTGAACAAGTCATATTTATTAATTATAGGTCATACACTTTATGACATGCAGTGCTGTTCCTTCAGCTTGTTATTGCCTGTTTCATCATTAACTTACATGTGGTATATTGATCAAAACAACATGATTTATTGGGGTTTGGGATACTGTCACCTATACTGTAAATGGGACTTAGTGGGAGATAAGGTGCAAAAGCACAATGCCATCGTATTCAATATTTCATCAAAATAAATGTATTATTGGAAATATATATATCTCCTGCCTCTAAAAGATGATGTTGCAGGTTGGTGTCTGGCATGACTGCTGCACTATGATAATCACCAGTATCGGTGTTTGTGTCTATAATCATAAACATTCACAAGGGAGCTCTGCAAATTAGTGAGGTGAGGGTGGTCAGTTACATGTAAGTGAACCTTCATAGCCCTTGGGAGGAAAGTGCTTATTTATTCCCCATTAATGCTAAAGTCTGTTGTGGACATGTCTTTGTTGGAGCAATGCTTAGCAGTGTTTTTTTAAATACATTCTGTTCTGTACCTCGTAATTGTAATTTACAGTATTTTCTTTGAAAGACACTTACTGTACACTAAGACGCTCACTGTACTCTAAGCGTAGAAAAGGAATCTATTAAAGAAGCTAACCGTTTGTGGTGAATATATTCCCAGGTTATTCCTTCAGCCTGAATGTTCGCGTACTCGATGCACTAAGTCGTCAGGACCTGCGCCAAGCAACAGTGGATGTTTATGTCAACCACAGCAGAACTAGCAGGGGTCTTACTGATGAGGATGGTGTTGCACAGCTTCTTGTACCCTGCAAAGCTGGGCTACCCATCACCGTTGTGGCTAGCAAGTTTGGCTTCATTCTCACATCGCTGTCATGGATAACAGAGAAAATACCAAGTATGTGGACATTGGTTTTTGTATGTTCCAATGTGTGGTTATAAGACATGATGGTTTGCTTTACTGAGGTTGAGTATTACTAATACATGGTGTATTTTCTGTGAATGTATGTTTTGGTGCTCTCTACAATATACTGTAGTGTAGATGGCCTCTGAATATACCTCCAGCTCTAGTCTTCTGGAATGCTCAATAAATACAGTGTATTGAGTGAACATGTCACAGACCAATTAAAAATATCAGTCCTGACTGATGCCATAGCACCATCTAGTGGAATAACGGCTGAGGTGTTTTTTGTTTGTTATATCTTTGTTACAGTATTTGCCTCAATGTCTCTGCTAATAAGTGATCTAAATCAGGGCAACATTTGGCTCTATGAAGACTCTATCCGTATAACTGGAAAAACATCTGGTAGGTGCAATGCATTCATCCATCCGTCAATAATAGTGCTACAATAGTACAGACTAATGTACACTCTCACTTGTGTTTTCTAGATCTCTTGTTTCAGCCCAGTGTTCAGTTTCCTAAGAAGCTGCTGAACCTGACAGACGGCAGTGATATATCCTCTTTCAAAGCCTATATGACTGTTCCTGAGTTCACAACAGATAGCCCTAATGTACTCAACATTCTTGGCATTACAAGTCATAAATCAGGTATGTGTGTGTGTGCGTGTGTGTGTGTGAGAGAGAGAGAGAAAGAGAGAGAGAGAGAGAGAGAGAGAGAGAGAGAGAAATAAATGTATGTCTACTTTCAGTATATTTTAATGTATTTTACGGCATCATTATAGTGGCTATATTATGAACCTGAATTACTGTAAATGAGTCATGGCTAGAAACTAATGCTTTCATGTTTGAAGGATACACCAGCATAGAGCTGAGACCTGTGGCAGCTGTAAGCATCCAGATATTCAACAGAGACGCAGAGATCCATGTGAACGGCCCCTTTGAGATCACTCTCCCTCTCCCTGACCACTGTGGCCTGCGTAGCTCAACTGCTGTTCCTGCGTGGTTCTTTAACCAGACTACTGGTGGGTTAAAGCCAGGGTGGGTTACCCACGTAAGACTACCTAACTAAAGCTTTAAAGAAGTGTTACATCACCGTTATATTCACCGTGTTTCACATTTCACCGTATTTATGAAGGTTCAATTACTTTATGTGATACAATACAAAATACAATTAGTACAAAGGACTTGACACTATCTTTTTAGTTACCTTAACTGTCAAGATGACCATCAAAAGATTATCATCTGTCTTTTTTATAGCTATAGTAGTACAGTACTACTCCTGTCATTAGATGGATTACAGTTTAATTAATGTAAAGAGGCCACTTGACCATGCCCTTGCGCTGTTTCCCGACAATGTTTTTGTCAGTGCCAGGACTGGACCTCCAGGGGGAGTGTGACCTACATGCAGTGCCTTGGATCACACAGTGGTCATGCCTCATTACGGTCATGAACTTGTTTGGTTAACAGCTTTTAAAGGAGAAGAAGGCCCTTTCTAGGGCATACCGGTTTTATCTAGTCTGCTTTACATGACATTAGTGAACTGCAGTTTTATTTAAATGGTACATAACCCCCTTGACTATGATGTTGGCCAACAACTGGATGTATTATAAGAATTATGTACCAAAAACAAATAAAAAAACTACAAACTGTAATAGATTATTGTGTAAGGCCACGTTCAGACATTCATGTATATAAAAAAATCAGATGAAACGGTTGTTATGGAAAACACCAGGTCTTACTATGCACTTGTGATTGGTCAACTGTCACAAAAGCGGATTACGCAGGGCGTTTTCTTCTGAGAAATTGAACTTTTCTCAACTGAAAAAGAAGCCCAGAGCTGCTGAAAAAAAGTGTCTGCGGCCGCGTTTCAATTCAGCGCCCATGGCGCTTTTAAAAACATGGTTAATAGAGTTATGATATAGGGTTATAATGTAGAAAAGTAAGTCTGAAGTAAGGCAACATTATGAGACTGTATGTAGAAAATATATTCATAGATTGTGTATTTGTTTAGGTGGATGGATGACAAAGGGGCTGGGAATGGTTTTGCAGGTTGATGGGAAACTACTCTGGACCTTCTCAGCTCCTCATCTGGGATACTGGATTGCTGCACCCTTGTCCTCCTCCCGAGGTATGTTCTAGCAGGTTTACAGGGCGGGTCAGCTTTCTTTGAGTTTAATGTTTTAAATGTATGTAAGCAATATTGTAAGCTAATACACTTTTTGTCAAATTCACAAAATATATCCTCGCTACCTGTCAAATATCAACAAGCTATCTCCAGAATGATTTTCTATACCTTTTAAGGTACCATATCATTTGACTATCTCATTTACTGGGGGAAGGGGGGGAGGTTCTGTTTCAAGGGGTTTTGTGTTTTTATTTTTTTTGGATATCTGACAATAAGAATACAGAAATTGCCACACCTGGAGTCAAATTTTACTGGCTTGTTTTTCACATGGGGCATTTTGGCTAAATTATACAGCATGAAAAAATTTCCTTTCAGACAAAACAACTGTCCTCACAAATGGAAAACACAACATTCTACGATAGCAGACCTTTAAGGGAAATTGCTTATGCCTCAACATGGGACACCTACTGCAGGTTTACAGGGATTTCACTTTTTCAACCATGTTTTCTTTCCCATTAGGTTTCATGGGATTTGCAGTCCCAATTGACTTCATCTCACAACATTCCTATTTTTTTATGGCAATTCTGGGAGCAACACTTCTCATTCTCATTTGTTTGCTTGTTTTCTTGCTGTGCCGTCACAGGTACAGTAATATAATATAAATGTAAAAGAGTGTGTATAACCCTGAATTGTGCAGGAATAATTGCTGTATTAGACATATACATCTGTATTAGGTAAACACAGAATAGCTCAATCTATTTACTGGTAGCATTTTGACTAAACAAGTTAAATTAAATAAAAAACTAATATTATTGAGTTACAAATATACCCAGACTTCATCTTTATCTTCATCAATGTCTTCATTTTGTGCTTTCTTTTGAAGTTCTCCAAGTGACATCAAGACAAAGAAGGTGCATGGTACTAAATGTCCAGCTGTGAGAAAAGACCAAACCACATCAACATACAACAGCGAACTCTTTGAAGTATCTACAGGCCATTCTCAGCATCTAGCCAACGGGTCAAACCAATCCTCCACTGAAAGGGAGGAGGACCAAGACAATGACTCGGTTATTTCCAAGCCAAAGGGCACTTTAATGACGAGCCCAAAAACCACAGCACATGGATTGATCCACTTTGATGAAAACGCTATAGCCATTATGTTGAAGTGTAGTCAGCCAGATCTGAATGTGGTCTCTAATGATGAGACCAGTTTGCACACATTCTCCCAGCAGATGAGAGTTCCTCTGTCTCAGGGGGAGAATGTGTTGTTCTATAACCATCCGGTTGCAATTCTTCATGCCCCAGCATTCTTCCACATGGAAGAACAACCAGAGCAACCGCTAAGGAGCAAGTCTGTGACTTCGCACCGATCAGGTGATTCAAGCATCTCCACTCACACAGAACCACTGCGTAAAATAGACATTTCAGTCTTGCAGAACCATGTTCCAGACTCCGAGGTTGAGCTTGAGGTTGCCGAAGGCTCCATGCACCTTCCCATCCCCCACCCATCCAGGGGTCCCTACACCCTCCCAGAGTCGTTGTCAGTACCCGGAACTCTCAATCAAATCAGTGAAAACAGGCTCTCCTGCTCGGGTCATATGACTGGCGAACTCCAGGGAAATTCCGAACACGACCTGGTTGAACTTTCCAGAATCCCTTCGCCTCTCCCTCCCCGGGCCTGGTTTGTATCACTGGAGGGAAAGCCTGCCGCTGAAATCCATCGCAGCGTCTCAGAGCAGCAGAGGAGACGCAGGCCAGTGGAGAGCAGAGACACCAGCCTGGATTCAGGGGTGGATATGAGCGAACTGAACCAAACAACCACAAGAAGGGTCTTAACGCTAGAACGCAATGCCACATTTGTCAAAAGTACACCCAGCAATAGGTCCCCTTCAACACAGTGAAATTATTAAGTTACTAAGTACTGCGTCAATTTAAGCACCCAGTGGACATGTGTAATGTACTGTACTGTATATATACAGTATACTGATCTTAATACACTGACATAAACTAAACGTACTATTAGTATATTAGTGTACAGTATGTGTGTTATTTTATATATTTAAAGGAATTAAGGAGGTTTGTTAATGTTGTACCTGTACAAAACACAATTTTTTTTTCCAACATGCTTGCTTTAAGAAATTAAACCTATAGAAATTATATTTAATACATTAAAGTGCAACTGAGACACCTTAAACCAGACAGAGTCGTAATGACTACATATATCAAATATTGTTATTGATTATCATTAGCAATGCCAAACCACTAGAGGTCGCAATTGTTCCAATATGGCTGCATTTGAAATCATTGTACTACTGGATCTAACATATGTATATATCAAACTTGTAAACCATTGAAATTGTAAATGGTCATGTAAAATATACTATTTTTAGCATTTTCATTATTGTACAGACAATTAAAAGATAAAATGCATATACGGCTCATAGTAGATGTCAATATTTTAGATTTAGTAACAAAAAGACACCACTTTTTACTTATATGTGTCCACAGGGTATAGGAAACCCCTTTGTATATGTATACTGTATGTCTGACTGATTAATCTCTGCATTTCATTATGTATGGCAACAAAAAAAATGTATGCATGCGTACTTTGTAGTGCTAAAGTATCAAGTGACTTACAGCCTTAAGCCCCTTGGTGTATTGGGTTTCTAGGGATAAGAAGCTAGCTCTGACTTAACAGATTGACAGGTCAATTAAAACCATAACCGTAATTGAACATATGGCATATAGCAGTGAACTCATGTAAAATCAATGGATTCATATATTTCTAATAATATAGGGGAATCATTTTGAACTGGGCATGATCCAATTCCTACATTGCTGTCCTGGGAAACAGCCACGGCCTCCTGGCTCTGGACCAAGGAACTTTGAGTGTGAAATAAGAGCATTGCGACAAGGTGGCCTGGCGATACCTCTGGAATGGAAACAGTCTGACGCACAAGCATGATCATAAAATGCACTGGTGGATTAGCAAAGGCATGGGAAATATGAATGACAGACACTTCTTACACTCTGTGTTTTCAGCTCTCCCCAAGGCTTGTTCTGCTGGGTCTGTTTCACATAGGAAACTACTTGTCAGCGTGTCAGGAATTCCCTGATTTGTGAGCTGTCCGTTTTCCAAAACCCCTGCTTTGACAATCACCTCACAATATCTTCCTTAGAGTACATCCTCTTTGTTGTAACTTTGAATAACACCAAAGGAATCGAACAATGGGATACAGCTGGCATTTGCCACTGGTATGCTAAGAATCCCAGATCCTCATAACCTGCTAGTGAATGGGATCTTGCCTATTCATTAATTGTAAATGTAATGAAAGACAACATGTCATATATAGCATGCTGTGTCTTCTTCAGGAGTGCAAGGGTTTACAAACATTTTGAGCCACGACCTGGAAGAAGTAGTTCAGAGCATGCCCCCTGTGCATAATTGGGTCGCAAGTTATATTATACATTATAATATTGAATAATACCAGGAACTATTAACATATATACTATTGTTTCAGCCTTCCTCTGACAGGCATGCCATTCCAGTTCAGGGGACATTTCTATGTGCTATTGCATTGCCAAGGTTTTGCAAGCAGAACTCCCACCAAGTCAGTCAGACATTGCAATCCATTGGCACGAAAATATAACTGTTTCACAGTCAAGTTACATTACACTATTTTTACACCATTTTAGATGGTCCAGAAAAGGATAAGGATTTGAATGGTATTGCAATTTCAATAAATGTTTGCATACTTGATTATTTGTAATTTTTTTTATTTATACTTAGTTATTATTAATTATTAAAGTATTTTCATATAATAATAACAGGCCTGTGTCCACCAAACGCGTTTTTAGCGCAGAGAGCACCCACAACCTCAGAGCGCTTTCAGAGTGTTGCATGATAAGCGATTTGCACTTTGCTCACCACAAGGTAAGACGCAGAGCATACGGAACAGCTCTGCCTCTTGCTTCACTCCAGTGTACAATACATGTGGCTTCATATCAGATGATACGATCAAACAATTGGTCATCGACCTTAGGCCTAGGGTGCTCTGTTACCAGGTACACTTATGATCATCATCCTGCTGTTCGAACATGGTGGTCGTTAGTCCATGACTAGCACAGAAGTCTAACAACAAACGCCCGCTCGGGTTTAGATCAGGGAGGCCGTTCCTCCCAATCTCTCTTCTCCAGGTATCTCCATCATAAGTCCTGGAGACTCCATTCAGGGTCTCCAGGAAGGCCGAATACTCCAAACTGCATATGCACAGAATAGTTTTCCCGCCCACAATCCGTAGGCGTAGTGAGGCGACCCTCTCGTCCACCGGGCTAGACTCCAAGATAATGCATGTTAGTATCCCTAAACCCGCCCACCGCCTCACACCCTGGACAACTATAATATAGTCCATCCCCTATCCAGGACAGAACAAAGACATAGAGGTAAGCCGCACCAGGTCTAAATGGTAGCGCTCCACCTCCTGCACAAGTTCCGTCTCCTTCCCCCACAGCGAGGTGATGTTCCATGTCCCCAGAGGCAGCCTCTGCCGCCCGGGTCTGGTCTGTCAAGGTCCCTGACCTTTGCTGCCACCCATATGGCAGCGCACCCGACCCCCACGGCTCCTCCCATGAGTGGTGAACCCATAGGATGGGGAGGATGGTGCCACGTTGCTTGTTCAGGCTGTGTCCAGCTGGGCGCCGTGGCAAACCCATCCACCAGGTGCTTGCCAGCAAGCCCTCCCTCTGGGCCTGGCTCCAGACGGGGACACCGGGCTTCTCCTTTTTTATGTTGTTCCATGAAGGGTATTTTTAACCATTCTTAGTCTGGCCCCTTCCCTGAGATCACTTTGCATTTGGAGACTCTACCAGGAGCGCAAGGCTCCAGACAACACAGCTTTCAAGGTCATAGGGACACACCTCTCCACCTCTCCACCACGATAAGGTGATGGTTCCCAGAGAGGATTACTATACTAATTACTACATAATACTTTATTTTCAAACATTTTCTATGCAATATACATTGAAATAGTGCACATTTTTATTCAGTGTTTCTCTGTGGTCCTGATGGCATCATCAGTCTGTGACCTCCAGCTTTCACTGGACCGATTTGCAGCCGAGTGTGAAGCGCTGGGATGAGGATTAACAACGCCATCTCCTTAGAGATATGGTGAGAAGCTCAGCTATCCGTGAGGAACTCGGAGTAGTGCCGGTGTTCCTTTGCCCCCTGGGCACCTCCCTTGGGAGGTGTTTCAGGCGAGAGGAGGCCTCGGGGAAGACCTAGGACTAGGTGGAGAGATTATATCTCCACACTGGCCTGGCAACGTCTCAGGATCCCCCAGTCAGATCTTGCTAATGTGGCTAGGGAAAGGAAAGTTTAGGGTCCCTTTCTATAGCTGCTGCCTCCGCGACCTGACTCTGGATAAGCGGGAGAAGATGGATGAATGGATGATATATACAGTAATAATGCCAAAACTGCATAGAAAACTATACACATAACCTCAGATTAGGAAATGTATACATAATTTGTATACTATAGTTTACAATCCTGCAGTATTCTACTGGCAGTATTCTACTGGCTAAGGCTAGAGTAGTTTAGGTGACTTTAAACTGCACAGAGATTCACAGTTATTTACAGGGTTTTACAGTGTAATACAATATGTATACAGAACACATTGTATTTTAACAATGTTTCTTAGAAATTCTCCGAACCCCTCTTCCATTTTATAACTAGCTATTTCCACTGGTTGGCGTAAATGGGTTCAGAAATAGCTCAGGCTTTTAAACGGAGCACACATGGATCCTCTTGGGGCTTAGTGGGTGAAGTATCACTTCACTTCCTACATTCTAGCAATGCACACGCAAGTGCATCATGTACCATCTACCCAGTATGCCGTTAAACGTGGGATAGCCTAGGTTGTCAGTATAGCTATCCCACGTTGAAGGGCACCACATTCAGCGTCATGCAGTTAAAAACATTTGATTTTTTAACGGATATGTGTTACCCACAGATGCCTCGTTGTTATCAACAATATGTTTAGACATGCAAGCTTGTCAATAGGAAATGCACAGTGCTGATTTTCACTTGTTCTGCCTTTCAATATTATCATTCATCATCATCATTCATGTCATTCAATGAGCCTAATGATCAATGCCGTTTAAATGTACTGACAGCAAAGGAACACTTGTGCTTTATCATTGTATCATTATCCTCAGCATCCTCATGTAAATGTTTAATACATGATATGAATAGATAAATGTGATTGTTGATGACATTGTCAATTAGACAATTAATGTTGCATTGATTACATTCACTTATCTTCATCAAGATAGTTTAATCATGTAGTATTCTTTTTATTGATTTTGTTATGTTCATTTTGTTTTTTTTTAGCATGGCAACATTATAAAACCATTTCAGATACGTCCTGCTATAGCCTAGCATGTTCGGGGTATCTGCATACTAGATTGGCTTGCAATAAATTGTTTATAATCAAATGTTATGTAATCAGGGGTCATTGTCTCCAAGACAACTATGCCTACGGATTGGTCAATGTGTATGGTCATAAGGTGCGTTCAAATGGGGTCCTGTTTACTGTGTTCACAAGAAGAGTCAATATGAACGCCACCCGTTGTGGTATTCACAACATCGTCAGTGGAAATGTTCATAGAGCGCAGAGTTCACAAGTTGTGACATGTTTCCAGACTTGTCAGACGGACTTGAAGCAATGGATGTAAATGTTTCAGTGAATGGTAGCCAGTCTACAGTCTACTGCTCCAAGACAAATGATAGGCTATTTCACATAATATAGTAATGTGAAAAAGCAGTAAAAAAGAACATATATATAATATATAATATGTCTCCTTTTTCGTCTAACCTCTTGTTCCTCCGTTATGTTGTTGAAATACAAAGTACCAGTAAGTCAGATCTAGAAAATATGCAAAAATAACTATAATAAGTTCTTCAGTGTACGGCTTCAGTGACCATGACATTGCATAATGTAATCACGAGCCCATTTGAATGCAGCATTACTGCTGGTCAGACAGGAAGTCACAAACCCATGTGGGCTTTGCACAGGGAATATTTGTCAACACATTGTTGATGGTCACAAAAGGTGTCTCTCTCTCTCATCTATTTAATGCATTGAAAACTAGAATTGGACAATTTTTATAGGACAGCAAGGATAGTTTATAAGATGTCCAATTTTCAGTCGGTATGCCAGTACCAATATGGCATTGATGGTTTCTGATGCAATGGTATAACAAGCTAGTACTGTGATAACTCTATGAAAAGGGTCAGTAGAATAGAACAATTAAATACAATTTCTTCCTACCCTCACATATGGTCATGAAGGGTGGGTCATGACCGAAATAACTAGATCACGGGTACAAGCGGCCGCAATGGGTTTTCTCAGGAGGGTGGCTGGCGTCTCCTTTAATTAAGAGAGAACTACACCAAGGCATGGACTAGCGGCTGGGCATCTTCTCACGACAGCCTAATTACCATCGCGATTGTGTCTGCGCGGACAACCCAGAAAACAGAAACTAGGAAGTTGCGCAACAATACTGACAGCTATAAAGAGTGAACCACAACACTGACACCAAAATATAGTAGCCTATTGCTTGTGTTATCAAATGTAGGCCTTTCTATACCTGTTTTTAATTCAAAATTAAATCAAGAGACGAAGGAGTCATAGGAAACATAAACCGAGCAACACATGCATAATTGCATATCCATCCACTTGCCATGATTTCAGGTATCATGTTGGAATTCAAACAATAAATAGTTAACTTATTTTTGGGCTGCTGAATACAAATAAATGTTCTCACTGTTATTACAGGTCTTTGTGTTTTTTATATTGATATTACTCTGCAAGAAAGCCTGAAAAGCCTTTACCTAGATTCTGATTGGTGGAAACATTAGCAATTTCCTCTACCTCTCGCTGCCGATAAAAAATTTGAATCGCTAGAAAAAGTTGATGGTGTCAGGTTTCGGTTGATAAGAGCGTTCGGTCCAGCGGCTACAGCAAAGAGTCAATCAGTGACCTGGTGATTTTTGTTGATAAACAGTCGCTCCCACACGCACAAGCGAATATCTCCACACTGGCCTGGGAACGCCTCAGGATCCACCAGTTAGAGCTGGTTAATGTGGCTCGGGAAAAGGAAGTTTGGTGTCCCTTGCTGGAGCTGCTGCCCCCGTGACCCGGCTCCGGATAAGCCGGTGAGGATGATGGATGCTCTGCAACATACACACATCTTTTAGGCATGGTTAAGGCAGTTTCAGAGCACTACAATGTGTGTAAGAGGATCAGCACCACAAAGCATTTAAACCAAAACATTGGCTTTATTATCCGTCCAACAAACTTCATAAGGGATGTTCAATTATCAAAAATAAATATACTTCAAGTTTATTTTTTAAAGTATACTTGAGTACGTTTCAAGTATATTTCTCAAGTATACTTGATGTATGCTTTCAAATGTACTATTTTAATACTCGTTGGGTCTAAATTGGCACGTTTTTAGTATACTTTGTAGTATACTTTGAAACATACTTTCAGTAAACTTTGAAGTTTATAGCAAGTTAACTGTAAGTACACAAAATTGGAAAGCAACAGTTCCTTTAACCACATGTTGACATGTTATTGATATAATATTTCAACGCACAGCAGGTGCTGCTTCTTCTGCCCTTGTTATAAGTACTACGACTTCCCAAGAAGAAATTTAGGCAAAATCACATTATTATAGGCTGGTAGGAGGAAGTACAACTTTCATACTGACACTTATAGTCACGGTGCACATAAATCTGAACATTGACATAATCCAA
>JAODOY010084294.1:1526-14436 GCA_025399855.1 Forbesichthys papilliferus
GCACAGAATATAGATCCGTGGTCTCAACGTAATATATGCTAGTTCTACAGTATGGGCTCAGCACAGAATATAGATCCGTGGTCTCAACGTAATATATGCTAGTTCTACAGTATGGGCTCAGCACAGAATATAGATCCATGGTCTCAACAGTAATATAGGCTAGTTCTACATTATGGGCTCAGCACAGACCTCAGACATGTCTCCGTTCTTTACGTGGATCCGGGCCATGCTGTCCAGCCAGGTCTTGCGGAGCTCCGGCGTGCTGGCGTAGGACTTGGCCAGGCTGTACTGGAGGTCCACCAGCATCTCGGGGTCTCTCTCATGCTCCTTCATCTGAGCCGTGGCCATCAAAACCGTTCGGATCCGTTTGGTGAGGTCCTTTACATCCGAGGGAAAGGCCGTGTTCTGTTGAGGAGGAGGCACCCGTTAACACAGCCCACATGGTTCAAACCCAGAACATAATATACGTCCAGTCAAAATAAGTATTCATATTTGGAGATATGGCTCTGTTCTGGGAGCTCCCTGCCCTTCCATGCGCATACATGGAAAGCCCTTTCCATGCGCATACATGGAAAGCCCTTTCCATGCACGAACATGGAAAGCCCTTTCCATGCACGAACATGGAAAGCCCTTTCCATGCTCATACAAGGAAAGCCCTTTCCATGCACGTACATGGAAAGCCCAAGGCAGGGAGAGCAAGCATCAATAACACCGTACACAATGAGTACGTCAGACACAGCAGCAAAAGAGGGGGTGGGGAGGTGGTTGGTTGCAAAGATGCTTGAGGAGTGTGTGTGAATATATAATGCGTGAAGCCCACACCTTGATGGTCTTGTCACTGTTGGCACAGTTGTTGATTATAGACAGCGACTGCTGGAAGCGCGTGCCTCCGATCCCGATGACGTCCGCTATCAGCTGGCTGACGGCAATCACCACCTACAGGGGGCAGCACATGTGAGACTCCTGTGCCTTCAGGATGAGAGAGAGAGAGAGAGAGAGATAGAGAGAGAGAGAGAGAGAGATTGACAGTTTGACTGTGCACTGTACCTGCAGGTGTGTTCGGACAAAGGACTTGCGTCCCGTGTAGTCAAAGTTGCTCTTCATCAGGAAGTAGAGCAGGTGGGCAGCGTCGCTGCGGATGGAGCTCAGCTTGGAGTTGCAGCACTTCAGGATCTCGTAGCAGAAGGAGGCACACATGTCTGCGCGGCCTTCGAAGAAGGTGCAGGGGAACTGCGGAGGCGGGGGAAAGGACAGACAGGCCGTGAGATGTGGCGGCCGAGAGCGCAGCCAAGCCATGCGGAGGCAGGGCAACGTGCAGCGCTGTGTGCACCTTGTAGATGAAGGTCCTTAGAGAAGTGAAGACCTGCTTGAGGGCTGTTTCTGACTGGTTGATCTGTAGGAAACACAGGTGCACCTCAAACACCTTCTTCATGAGAGGGTTGTGGCCATGGTCTGAACAAAGCTGGGTCTGTAACAGACGGTAGGAAATTAAAATATGAATCAAGTGGAGATTTATATATATATATATATTTATTTATTTATATAATGCATAATACCTTTTGAGATATACCACTATTACTATTTCTACACATGTTGAATGGTACCTGTTTATCAATAGATAATGCATGTTGTAAAATGTGATGTAAAGTGAGAATAAGAATCAAATTAAGATACTTTAGCATAATGCATAATACTTATTGAGATAGAGCACAATCACAATACTACGCATGTAGTATATATCTCATGTCTTTGTTAAACTTATTATGTTATTAGCACTTTGTTGGTACTTGAATGTCAAAGTCAATGCACACGTATTGACGTGGATGATGCTAGTGTGTTGTTACCTTGAACCCCATGATGAAGATGCTGAGGGTGTCCAGGACAGTCAAACACACCTCAGTGGCGATGTTAGCCTCCAGGAGAGACTGGTTGAGCACGTCGGCATCAGAGTGGCTGTACGCTGCAATACAACAACATGTAGCTGTAGCTGCTTCACGCCAACCACAACAACACACACTGCTACGCTAACGTGTGCCGTAAGCGTCTGGTCAAACTAACAGGCAAATGAGTTACAAAGGCAAAACAAATGCTAGAATAAAGCAAATACATGGAAAAGACGAGTTTAATACCAAAATACAGTACGACGCATTTTACACAATATAGCTAGTGTGAACAGTTTTCAAGTACTTTTCTTAGTATTTTGGAATAAAACCCTTCATGCTATACATAAGTGCATGAATACTTTTCAGAATGAGAATTAAATTACAGTTATGGGTGAATGGGTATGACAGATGGACTGGAAGGCATTTGAGTAATTCTCAGATGGAGTTGGCATGCTCTTAATCCAACCAAATAAACAGTAACAGTCTACAAATCGCCTATCAACCCGATACATTCTTACCATTGTCTACAGATATTCCAAGAATACTTGAAACTTTTCTTACACTGAAAACACAGAGAGAGTGACTTCATTAAAAGGCACTATTTTAACATTTTGACGACAAAGCTCAACCTTTAATACGAGGAAGACCATTTTGCCTCGATCGATAACCCTCTCTAGTCTAAGATCATTGGCCCATACTGATATATCCTTTAAAATGGCTGACACCGGGCTGAGTTAATCACAGAAGCTGGTGACCGGCGCTCACGATGACGACGACGACGATATTGTTGAGGATGGAAAGCAAGTGTGATGTGCCAGACTAGAGGCAGGTTCCTAGTAGGCCTACATGTACTGTATGGAGGTCACTTACTGTGATTAAATGTGTGCGAGTTATCCAGGCTGCTGAGCTGCTGTAACCGGGCATGCATCACACCCGTCCTGTTACGGGACACAGGCAGAGTCTGTGACTTCCGCTCATGTGCTATGGATCCCGCCCCATCCTGGTTCCTGATGGGGAAACAGGACACGGTTAGGAGAGGGCCCTGCAGCAGGGAGCAGAGCCGGGGTTAGCAAGCATGCTAGGCAGGACTCACATCCCGCTCCCAATGGTGACGCTATGGGTAGGGCCAACTGCGACTCACCCATGTATACATGTTTGGGTAAAAACAAACAGGTGCATTGTGGGGGGTCAAGGAACAATGTTCTTTTTAAAAACTCAGCCATATTACATTACAGTGGTTACCCATGAGTGTGGGTTTATGCTACTTAGGCTATACAATCTACACAGATGTGTGTGTGTGTGTATAGATATATATATAAAACTTGGTATGAAATAACATTCAAAGTAAATAGGGTGGCAGAGAAAAAAACAATATATTTGAATATGTTTATTGTGTCAGTGCGCTAATGTAGAGATTTACTGTGGAAGCCATGCAATAAAATAAACATGCTGATTAATAACAATAGCCTGCGTGATCTTCATGCAATTTCAACACAACTCATATGAAGGCGGTGACAGCATTATTAAGGCGTCCATTTTCAGCTAATGCCATGCAGGAGAAAATAAGAAGAGCACACGCAACCACACGTGAAATGATTTGAAAAACTAAGTCACAGCAAGGCGACGTGCTTTTAGAGCAGGGGTCTAGTCCACCATTAGTCTTACCAAGCAGGAGAGGGCAGGAGCCTGTGTGTTTTCACTACGTTAAACTTGCCAGCATTTAAGTGAACAGAGATAGAAAAGGGTGGGGTTAGAAAGCCAGATGAAGCCAGAACGCCACCAATGTTTTCTCCTATCCCTTGTCACTCAATTAGAGGTACATGGGCCTTAACTTGGTCTCGTTTCTTAAAGAATAACCATAACTGATGCTTCGAAAGCAAGTTGCCAAAACAAACACAATATTACAGTAAAGCTTTTTGCTTTTGTTTAAAGTCATATAAGTGGTTGAACATGTGAGCATTGCCAGGCAGTGGTAACATTACCTGGCGATATATCTCTTCCCCATATATCTAAACTGATGCAGACACACCCTGGAAGACAAAATAAACAATCAGGTGTCTGTCACGCTCAGTGTTGAACATCTCAGTGTGAATAATCAGAGCAGCAGAAGTCTCACTCGACTAGGGTGAAAAAGTCCATTAGCTCAGCAGATGAAGCCTTATTCCAGTATGTAAACAGGGCATCTGCAAGATAAATGGACATCGTATGGGCTATTAATCACAGTATGCAGGTGCTTGTGTGTGTTTGCATTGTGAATGCAGCAAGTGTAAATTATACAGTACATATTCGGTATGAGAAAAGACTAGACGAAGATTAATGTGGAAAGCGTGTGTGTGTGTGTGTGCGCACACGTGTGTTCTAGCTACATGCTAACCTTCAGACATGCTCTTGAGCACATGCAAGAAGCACATGAGGAGGCTTTTGATCTCGGCCTGGTCCAGTTTGTCACAGCGCAGTAGGGTGCTGCCCAGGGCTGAGGCCGGCTGGTTCTGACAGACGAACACAGCAGTCAGACGTACAGAGAAGCAGTGTGGCGCCTTAGCGTACTACAAACCCACACAAACTCTTTTACATTACACAGTAGACAGCTATTAACTCAACACAACAATTTACATGTGGTGATTATGATAATTAGTTGCTTTCCGGGTCACAGATCAGCATCTCCGCAAACAAATTATAATCTGTGTCCAGGAAACTGCTCCTCCAGTATCAAAATAACAGGCACAATTAGATTTAGAATGAATATAATTTGTCTTGGATTGTTAGTGTTGCAGGCCAAGCTAATACACAGTATAATCATGTCACTCTCTCTCAAAATGTTTGCGTGTATTATAATAACAAATGTATTGGTTGTCTATGGATCTGGGTTATTTTACCTACTCCAATCACAGACTCAGGTCTAGCAGGGAGGAGAGATATTAAATTGACCACACATTCCTCCTCGCGTTTGCACAGACAGCTCAGCGGTTTGCTTTGGCGTGAACTAAAGCAGTGGAGCCACAACTCTTACCACCACAGGGTTGGCAGCACACAGAAGACGTTTTATGCCAGCGCTACGTTAGTCTAGACTTTACAGCATACGGCCGGCTGGCTGGGGATGACTTCATGGAATGGATGATGCTATAGCTTTGCTGACGAGAGTGGAGAATGCCTAGGCTAAAGTTAGCTAACCCCAATACGTCAGGGAGGTTGCCTGAAGAGCAGCTGCAGTGCATGCAATATTTAATGAAAGACAGATCCCGTAATAGGGTTTATGCGATGGGTATTACAAAGGGTTGCTTCTTAGTGTCCTGCTTTACCCCTCTATTTTAATCCAAACCACACATCACAAAGGGGAAAAGTAGCCGGAGATCAAAACAAGGGTGAAGGAAAAACAAACAAATCAAAAGAGAACCCCCCAGTTTATAGTGTGGTTCATTCCATATTCTTCTCGCGTCTGTCTTTCATAATATGAACATGAGCGACACAGCAAAGGAGAATAGAGTCGGAACGTCACAAAGCCCCGTGAGCATGCCGTCTCCGACCATACAGGGTCACAAGCGGACAAATGCCCCATCGTCCTCTGCTTCATATAACCAGATGAAAGACAGGACAGGGCTTGAGCTAGCTTGCTGATAGGCCACAACACACACACACACACACACACACACACACTCCCAGATGGGACACTTCTAGGAGCGAGGTGGGGGCTGGGGGGTTTTTTGTACTTGAATTGAAATGGCAGGCGTCACGATGCCCTCTGCCACGCACGGCAAAGAGAGCTGGGAGAAGTCCACGGTGATGCGCTTGGCGCGCACGGGCAGCGCGCACTCCTCGGTCTCTGCGTAGATGCGCAGGACGTTGGCAGAGTGTCTCCGCGCAAACCTCTCCGTCTGCCATTGTGGGCGGGTGGTTGGGGGGTGGGGGTGGTAATGTAACGGCACAGGTTAACAGAGCGGTGTGCTTTAAGATCTCTGAGTGTGGGGTTCACAGGGAGGGGCACCTCTGATAGCAAACGTCAAAGTTAGCGGGCATCAAATGTGACATACTGTACAGTAGAGCTCTGGTGTGCTCTGGACCAGGGGGTTCCAGTTGAGTCATATGTGTGCGGCGCTATTGGACCTGTACCTTGTCCAGAGAGCTGAGCTTGTCGTTCTTCTCGGACAGGCTGTTGCCGGAGTCGGTGCTGATGAGCGAGCCCCGAGAATCAGCATGGCGCACTGAGTTTATGTTGGGCGTAGGTGATGCGTGTGGTGAGACTGTATTAGGAGATGCTGGTGTTAGAATCACAGTTATAATGTATATGCTATATTCTGTATATTAATTCAGTAGATACATATTTTCACTGGTTGGCTTTACTGACCGGTGCCAGAGATGACGCCAAACACATCCTTGTGTAGACTGTTGTCCAGAAATGTGCTGGATCTTGGAGGAGTCATCAGGGTGTTGGCGAGGATTGAATCCTCTTTTCCGTTCTGAAGAGAAACGAGACGTGACTCAACACAAAACGACACAACAGCACTACCCGGCAAATGCTCATTTCCGGCCGCTAGATGGCAGTCTCACATTGTTTGAGTGGTTGACAACGAAGGGGGATATTTCCTTCACATTTAGCCTGTTGACGTTCTCTTGGAGAAGGCTGAACAGAGGCAGGTAGAGTGTGGCCAGCCTGGCTTGCTGGCTCTGAAACAAAAGGTGAATAAGACTCAACAATCGATTAGACAGGTGGAGAGAGGAGAAGAGGCTCATAGCTAGTTAGATGTCTTGCCTTGGAGGCGTAGCGCTCATCGAAGGTGTGCTTGATCATCAGGTTCTTGAGGACCTGGATGGCGATCTGACGAATATCCCTGAATTCCTGCAAAGCTGTGCCGACCTCTCTGAGGAGAAGTCCCACCACAAAGTGGTTCTTACAGAAGTCGTCCGTCAGGGAATAATCCAACTGAAGATCTGGGAACAAGCGGCAGGCTTTAAGACCGGTTCGTGGAGAGTATTGAGGAAGCCTATGACGCTCACAATGTGTTAAGCAAACACTAACAATTTGCATTAATATAATGAATCAACATGACAACAAGCAGAAACATAAGCAAAAGCAGATAAAGAATGATTATACCAGTAGGACAGTATGGAAATTCATGTATTTTTGAATGGGCCCGTGGTATAAAGTGATTTTTAGGTCAACCATCCAACCGCATCCATTACAACCCCCCACCCCAAAATCAACTATATTTGCTTGACGTTCACGTATGACCTTGTGTTTGTCGTGTTTGAAAGGGTCAGGCTATGTGGCTGAACATTGCTATTACCAGTTCTATTCATGTTGGGAATATAAATGAACGTTTTTCCATTGATTGTTGTGGAGATGCTGGAGAAAAATCTAATAAATGTCCAGGGCCCACCAGCAGATGACAGGACTGGCAAATGAAGAGAGTGACTGCTTCACAGAGCGTGACGTAAGCCCAACAAATAACATGTGGCAAACAGGATTCAATTATCTCCTTGGCTTTACTGTATCCGTTTTCTATGCATGCAGATATGAAGTCCCATTCCAGAGATTTGATTTCAAGACAAAAACAACTTAGGGCTGCTACTGTATATTAGGAACGATTGAGCAATTTGAAAAATAATATTGCTCAAATGAAAACAAAACCACCCACACCTAAGTATAAAGACAATAGAAGTCCATATTTAAGACGACAGCTCAACATTTGGAAACAGAACAGCAAGTCACACCAAGCAGTGATTCCAGTCCAAGTTTGAGGGGGAAATCAAAGGGCCAGTCACAGCGTAAAGACCAAGGCCGTACACTTTGCACCTACCTACTGGAGTATCGTATGACTCTGTGTTGGAAGTTAGTAAAGCTAATTTACGAGAGAGAGAGGATAGCAAAAATTAAAATCAATATATGCTCTGTAAAGTTTTGGTTGCCATCATTAATATACTCTGTATGAGGACATATGGTCAATTCAAATCATACTGGTTTCTGACTGCTATATTAGCGGCTATCTTTGAAAATAAGTTTGATTTAACTAATTGCATGCTAGCAAACAACAGTTGATGGTTGATGGTTAAGGAATTCAGGGATTCATTATTCCAATTCATGACTGAACTCCACTTGCTTAGGCTTACCTTGAAATCTCTGTATCCTCCCCTTTCCAAAAGGCATGGGCAGGTTGAGAGGGACGTAGTGCTCATGGTTGCAGACCACACGCAGGAACTCAAACTTGAACTCAAACAGAGTCTGCATTCAGAAACATCAGATGGCAGATCAGTGAAAACCAATGCAGTGCTAGAACACTTCTCTTAGGTCAGGAGGTTGGAATCCCTCAATCAAACATATTTATTATCAATTAGTATATGTTTTTACACACTATTGTTTAGTTTAAAACCACAGAATATACATTTTTACCTTGGGGTCTCCAGGCATGAAGCAGTTAATATAGTTGTTGATCTGCTTGAAGATAAAACCTCTGTCCATCAAAGTGAAACAGCGCTACAGAATTAATAGGAAACACATTGTTACAAACAAACATGTCCGTTTGGCGATTCACATAGAAAAAGGGCTGTACTGTAGCAGGCTGCCCCCTGCTGGTTGCGTGCAGGTGCTGACCTTGATGAAGACTGCCAGGCTGTGATTGGCGTTTCTGGCGGCATCCAGGTTGTCTTTGAACTTCTGCGTGATATGAGGCATGATCATGTTGACCAGGGTCTCCACAGTGTGGTGGAAGGAAGCAGAGAAGCGCTGATTCCTGGACAGCTGTGGAGAAACAATGGAGCTGTTAACCCTTTACCCTTAAATTAAAGGCAGGGTCAGTCATTCCTGCTAAATGCTTGATACGATACGAGTTGATATGATACATGTTTGCCACTTTGTTTATGTTCCTATTGTACGAAAATGAATTGATTTCCTGTCTTTTACCAGTACATCTTATATAGCATTATGACAACCTACTGTATATTAGATATGTATGTGACCCAATTCCCTATGCTCTCCACTCCTGTGAGAACTCTCACGAATGACTATCTGTTGGCCTGTGCTCACCTTTGTTATGTTAAGTTCTAACCCCCTCTGGCATGTCTACGTTATGGTGTATCCTGATTGGTTACCAGACCCTTTGTTTTATGATACATTACCTTCTCTTGACCACGACTTCAAACGGGTCTCTAGCCACCCCATCTTGTGTATACATGTTTTCTATGTGTCTCAACTAAACGAGAAGCATGTCTACATGGCACGCTGTACTGTATGTGTCTTCTCCATGTTTTTTATTCAATATATTCATTAAGACTACAACGACTCATAGCTGAATTATTGTTATATCACAACTATTGAAGAAGTACACAAAGTACACACGGTACACACTGTAAGTACACACAGAGTTTCAAATCATGCATTCAGGTTCCCATTTTAAATACCCTCTATTTTAAATTCCCTCTACTATTTATCGAGCCAGGTCTGAATATAAGTATCGGATTGTTTTTTTTCAACACGCACCGAGAACGGTAAGCTAGCGAAATGCAAAATTATATTTGATGAATTTGACAAAATGTGTATTATATTACATTTAGCTAACCCCCCGCTTTATATGCCCACCCCAACATTCAAACGAAATATACGCCCATGCACTGTGGTGCTGTGGTACCGTCCGCATGACTGGGCATGTCACCACTTCGGACTTCAGCTAGTGCAGAAGGAGCCGCCAAACAAATTTTGTGGCAAACGTACCTTCACTTTGCCACTCTGGATCAGATACTGAGCCATGGACTTGACTAAGGCTTCGAAGAAATACCAGGAGTACTGTAGAGCAGAGTACAATATATACACTGGTCAATTAAAGAGCAGAGTGATTATATGTAACTGTGTAAAAACACCGGCGTCGTTACCTTGAGCAGCTTGTTGCTAGTGAGGAAGTCAGTGGAGGGCTTCAGGATGGCGGTCATGGCTTTAGACAGCTCCTCGTGCACTGTTCTTGTGGTGGAGGCCATGTAGGGCTCAGTCTTGAACACATACTACAGCAGAGACACACAGAAAAGCTTGTCAGTCCTTCTAGCGTTGGGGTCATTAAGTGGAGATATTTAGTGGGGGTCAGGAGAAGCTGCCATGGTTTTATATGGAGCTATGGTGCTAGCATCATAACCAGAGTGAGTATATTATGTATGCATGTATAATATGAAATAAGGGATTACCTTAACGTATGATCTCAAGTAGTGCTCCAATCCCTCCTCATGGCACTGGGCGACAACATGAATCATGACTCTGAAAAACAACAACAAAGAAAGCAGATTATACAAAACAGCAAGAGCTGAATACCTTGCGTCTTCAGGTGAAATCGCCAGCAAAAGCAATAGACATCATTTAATAACTTTTTTTTAAATTATAAAGTTATCAAAAGAAAAGTGTATCATCGTCGTACAGTATTGTATCTGAAGTAAAACGATGTTCACACCATTAACTAGTGTATGAAATGATAGAGACAGAAGTGGGACTTGCCGCGTAACGTTGACTGCTACATCATCATGGGTGGCGCTGGTCAGCACCCAAAACAGCTGGTTCAGAATAGTGGGTAGGAACTTAATCATCACATGGCTCTCCATGGCGTGAAGACTCTATAAGGAATGATATGAATATAACACAGCAACATTACACATTTACTGATACCGTGGATTAAAACTAGCAGTGGGTGATATATTGTCTGTATAATTTTAGATATTCTTTTGTTGACAGGTGGATTTAATGACCTATCCTCAGTTCATCTCGACACGTAGTGTTGTTACTGGCAATAAAGTTATATAATGATATAAACAGAAAACCATACTGGCTACACCTAATTTAAACTGGATGATAAATATGGTAGACAGTGATATAGAAGTGCTCTATATTACATTTAGTGTGAGTTAGCCCCATAGCACCGATGCTCCATACTCAAAAGAAGCGGAATGCAAACGGATACAGTCTTGCGTATGTGGACTAATAAACCAATAAAACAGGATGAGACATTCTACATTACGGTCTGGATGTTCCTGGAACAAGAACACGCACTAGCTGCACACAGAGCACCAATACGAGGCTCACCAAGCCATTAGGCAAGCTGCCAAACATAATGGCAGCGCTGCACGGTCTTGACCCTGTGGTCATTGTTTGTGTGCAGTACCGTGTTTACATTAGCATCTACCAAGAGACTCACTGTGGAATGTTCTACCTGGGACAATGAGCTGACTTTCCCATCGAGTCTGGAGTTTACATGGCCACACCCCGGGATTAAAATACACATACTAATATCCAAAAATCCTGAGGAAATCAGACTAGAGATAGGAGACAGCAAGAAATATACTCTTGCAGAAGAGAAAGAAAACCAGGCAGGTATGAAGAACAAGAGATATCACAAAGAGAACAGCACTACATTTTATCATTCACTTGTGCTAACATTAATAATGGAGGTGTCGCCATGGCTTTACCTTCAGGTATTTGACCAGGCTTCCTCCAGATGCCTGGGCTGCAGATTCACTGCTCTGACAGTGGTCAAAGAAATTGTGCAAATGTTGATCCTGGAAAAGAAGAGACATGAAATGGCAATCGTGGAGAATGCATTGTTGAACATGGTTGTACAGTATACCTGTGACAAAAATGAAGCATAACTGACCTGAGTGTAGACAGTAGATACAAGGTGGGAGGACACCTTAAATAAAGGCTTGCCTCCATCCACCCATTTCACTTCAGGGCCGGAGTGCTGTGATAATACTGAACTGTTAATATTGTGTTTACATTTATCTGAACATCGTATATAAGCAGCACACACTGTAAACAAGCTAATGCTATTGTTTAATCTTACATTAAAGTCCCTATATCATTCCAATTTCAAAGTGTCATTTCTGACAATGAATTGAGAAGAAGTAAAATAAAGTGCTACACCAACTGAAAAAGACTTAACGTGACCTTACTGAGAATTAAAGAATAGGTGCAATCCAAAAATTACGTCATACAGTAGGTGCACTTTTACTTAATATATTTTTAAAGCTACTGCAATCATTTATCATATGCTAATACCAAATGACAATAATTATAACAAAGCCTCTATTCAGAGCATATGTCACCAGTCACAACTTATGTAAATAGCCATACCATATTTACACACTTATGGCCTCATGTACTAACGCGTCAGCGCCCGTTTTAACTGTAATTTCCTCGCACTTTGTGCCTAAATACATGGCATTATATGTACGAACAGCACGCACATGGCTAAAACGCTATTCTGCCTGCTGAAAGAACACAGGATCGCAAGTTGCCCTTTCCTATTCATGCATAATGCATTCATGGGAGTGTCGAGGGAAGATTGGGAGTGTGACGCAAATAAATGTCAGGAGATGCGCAAGGAGAGAGTGATTACCTATTCCGTTGAATGTATGACAACTGCGATTCAAAGCGCAGGTCGGTTTTGCGGCGAAACCTACGGATATGGCTGGATCGAAGACTACTCACAGTGTCTACTCCTACTACTAAGTTTAGAGGGCGGTGCCAAGCGCTGATGATCAGCAGCAAGATTAGCACAGCAAGATAAAATGCAACGCTATCTGCGGTCTGGCTGCGCTCGGTTTTACACCGCGCTTGCTAACGTACGCACATGAGGCCCTTAGTAGTCCACCACGTTACAAGTCATCCTTACCTTGCTGACAGCATCCATGCAGCTGAGGTAGCCAGCAGGCAGGTTGGCAGCCACAGGAATGTGATGTTCATTCATGATCACTCGCCCGTCCTTCAGCAACGGCAGCCAGGCATAACCCACTGAGGTCAACAACAGGGGAACACTGTCACGCAAGAGAACACCAACGCAGTGCTGTTCCACTCTACTTAGATACAGTAGCTATATTAAATCTGCTCAGATGCTATCCATCCATCCACCCATCCATCCACCCACCCATCCATCCATCCATCCATCCACCCATCCACCCACCCATCCACCCACCCATCCATCCCTCCACCCACCCACCCATCCATCCCTCCACCCACCCATCCATCCACCCACCCATCCACCCATCCACCCACCCATCCATCC